>JADDOH010001261.1:0-158525 GCA_016648135.1 Agrypnia vestita
CTATCTTCTCTCCAATGTCTTCCAGTAAATTCATTTAAAATAATGGAAGTTAATTTAATCAAATGTGCGAAAATTGTACTTATCATACTCGTAAAGCAATTCAATAATTTCGTACGTTTTGTTCACGAAGCAATTATAATAATTATTATTTTATGTTCGGTAATTAATATTTAGATTTCAAATGGTACAATAATAAGTACTGCTTCTAGGCAATAAAATATTTTTGTTTATACAAATTCAAATTATCGTTTTCATTATTGGAACTAATAACGATTAATTATTGTTATTTTATTACAAGTATTCCAAACCCATCATAAAACAGACGCAAAAGATAAACATAGGACATAATGAAATTATTACCTGCTAACGCACTTGAAAATTAATTAAACCATTACCTTCCTACAGTGCAGTAGTTTTTTAGTAATTCAATTTCCAAATTTTGTGAATAAGAGTTCCTCCGAAACAAAAAGTTCGCATATCTACCTACTTTGTTTAAGAAAATTAACACGTCATTCAAATCAAATTATGTAATACGGTAAAAAAAAAAACATTGAAAACAAATTTAAATAAATAAAATTAAATAACACCTTTTCTGAAATTGTTCAATATTGTGTGTCGAATAATAAAAATAATATTATTGCCATCCGCCATTTTTATAGTTTTTTTAAGTTTTTCTTTTTTTTAAGTTTCCGCCATTTTTATAGTTCTTTTAAGTAAGAATTTGAAAAAAAATAACGAGTGACAAAAATATTGTTATAAGACCGTTATACATTTCCTATTGTTAGAGCTAGGCATGGCCACAAAAAATCCATTAAAAAAAACATACAATTTATGGGATAATTTTCTAATGTTATTCAGTAATTCTTGTGCAGGAAAATCAGAAAATAACTAACTAACTAACTAACTAACCATCACGCCGTTTCCCTGCAGGGGTAGGCAGAGAGGATTGAACGCCACACTCTTCTATCCTGGCACACCACTTTTGCTTCGGCCACATTCATACATCTTCTCATCACGTTCTACGGTTGTTGCGGCTTTTAACAGGGCCATCCTCAAATACTTGTAGTACCTGATCGTGCCAGGTCTTTCGCGGACGCCCTCTATTCCTGTTGCCTTCAACATTCGCCTCATATATTTTCTTAACCATCCTTTCCTCGTTCATACGTTCCACATGACCAAACCATCTCAGCACTCCTTTCTTTATTCTATCTACCACACTACAGCCAGCATTGCATTCACTTCTAATTTGTTCATTCCTCACTCTATCGACCAAAGATTTTCCACACAAGCGTCTTAGTGACCGCATTTCACCGCATTCAGTCTACTTTCATTCCTCTTTTGCCAATTCCAGGCTTCATTTCCATACATAAGGGTTGGCACTAGAACGCCATTATGTACCGCTAGTCTTGCTTCTTTTGACAGATTCTTATTGGCCATAATTGCATTTAGTGCACCATTAACTTTGTTTCCCGCAGTTACTCTCCTTTCGATATCATTCTCAGCC
The DNA here is from genome assembly GCA_016648135.1 of Agrypnia vestita. NCBI lineage: Eukaryota > Metazoa > Arthropoda > Insecta > Trichoptera > Phryganeidae > Agrypnia > Agrypnia vestita. The sequence goes on from JADDOH010001261.1 coordinate 1,505, forward strand.
TTGCCGTCTCTACAAAAACTCGTTCACTTGTTCTAAGCATTCGTTGTTTATAATTACATCACACTTAGTCACTCTTTCGTCTCTCTCGAATACCATCACTTTCGATTTGCTGACATTCATCAGAAGTTCACTCTGCATGCATACATCGGACATCCTGGATACCAAGCACTGCAGATCAGCTTCACTGTTAGCCACTAATACTGCATCGTCTGCGTATAGCAGACAGGATATGGTGAGTCCGTCCATTTTCGCTCCAACTTCTAGATCCTTCAGTTCTTTCATACAATTATCCATATACAGGTTGAAAAGCCATGGTGACATTACGCATCCCTGTTTGACACCTTTTGTAATATCAAACCATGATGTGAATATCCCATTAATTCTCACGCAAGCACTACTTCCTTCGTACAGGGATGCAATTGCCTGTATGAGTTTACTCTTCACCCCATATTCAGACAAAACCTTCCATAACTTTCGTCTTATCACTCTGTCATACGCTTTTTGGAGATCCACAAAGGCACAAAAAAGTTTTTGGTTCTTTGCCAAAAACTTTTCCGTCATCTGGCGCAGTGAGAAAATCTGGTCCATGCATCCTCTTCCACTCATGAAGGCTCCTTGTACATCCCACACTTTTTCTTTCGTTGTCATCCTCACTCTTTCTATCAAAATTCTTGCATACAGTTTGCCAACAGAGCTCAATAGGGTAATGGCCCGATAATTCGCGCAGTCCATTCGCGACCCTTTTCCTTTGTATAGAGGCATGATAACAGCTCTTCTCCAATCCTTAGGAGTGTAGCTGCCCTCTAAACATTGGTTGAAGAGTCTATGAAGCCACGTGAGTATTACTGGACCACCACCCTTAATGTACTCGGCAGCAACATTATCATAACCCACAGCCTTGCCATTCTTCATGTGCTTCAATGCTCTTTTGATTTCTTCCACAGTTATTTCATTCACACTGTCGTCACTATTCATAAATCCATTGGACGCCTCAAAGGAGTCCTCACTCACGTTCCCATTACTCTCATACATTTCTTCAAAAAATTCCTTCCATCTATCTTTTATTTCATTTTCGTTTCTAAGCATCAGAAAATAAACGATTATATAATTTAAAGCCTACTTAAGATTCATGTCATTACATGAATTGACATTTAATTTTAAATTAATACATATAGTAGGTTATAATAATAGCCCATTAAAGTTTTTAGTAATAACCTTTCAGCGTTGGTATTTTAATTTATTTATTGTTACTTTATTTTGTATTATCTTTAAAATTTCGGGTCATTCATACGCTTCAACAATTTTGAGAAATAATTTTGTTTTTCTTGTGTAGTCTTATACTGTCGTTTCTTTTCATATTTCATTAATAAAAATTCTTACTTAGTTTCATTCTATCATTGATTATTCGGGAAATAATCCTTGTTTTATTTAAAATATTTTTACCAAAACATTATATTTTATTATATTTTCAAAGTGTATATGGAAGACTGTGTAGATAGATATTCGGTCTGCTAGAGATGGCTTAAGAGATTTCTAAATGAGAATTTTAATCTTCTCGAACGAACCACATCGAAGACACTTAGTTAAGATCGATAATGACGTGCTAAAAGTAGTAGAAGGTATCTAATCCATCTCCTCAATAGAGGATATTTCAAGTGAAAAGAGTGCATCGTGGTCCAGCGTTTAGAAATACTAAAAGTATATTTTAATGAGAATCTTTAAGCTGGAAAAATTAAAAAAATATATTTAAATAACAAAAAAATAAAGAAAGCCAAAAGGACGTTAGTGATTTTTGAACTTTACAGAAGAGTAAAAGATTGTTGATTTGAGTAGCTTGTTGGTCTTGTGGTTAAGACTCTCGCCTCGTGATCCAAAGATCGCGGGTTCGAACCTCACTCCAGACCAGCAAGTAAGTCCTATTTCCATAGCACAAGCGTTTAGCTTAATTTGAAAATGGTATGAATATTGATGTGACACGTATTCCTTGTTCGCATCTCTATTTTCCTATTTCCATAGCACAAGCGTTTAGCTTAATTTGAAAATGGTATGAATATTGATGTGACACGTATTCCTTGTTCGCATCTCTATTTTCCTATTTCCATAGCACAAGCGTTTAGCTTAATTTGAAAATGGTATGAATATTGATGTGACACGTATTCCTTGTTTGCATCTCTATTTTTTAAAAAAGAAAAAAAAAGTTCTGTCAATCTGATTTTGTCAATATTTAGTTTATATGGAAATCGTTTAGTAATAAAAGAAACATTGACAAAATCAGATTAACAGGAACTTTATTTTGCTCCTGTAAAGTTCAAAATAATCACAAATACCCTTTTGGCTTTCCACTCGCAATATATAATTTTTATAATAATACCACAATAATTTTGTGGTAACTTTATTTAGATTAATAAAAATAAATTTTTGTATAAAACCCTATTTATTGAATAATCATATATTTTTCAGGGCCAATAGTTCCTTCAACAGAATATAATGCAAGAATACTCAAATTTAAAAATGTTAGTATAAAAATAAACTAATACAAAAAAACAATAGGTAGGTATATATGTTGGTTGAATAACTTATTAAGAACCAATATGAAGCTTGTTTAAAAGGTTATTATTTGTAAAAGGATATCGTTATTTATTATAGGCAATTTTCTTTTAAAATATTGATAATTTTTAAACTTCTAATTAAACTAAATAACTGAAATCCTATGATATTTTTCTATAATATTTCAAAACGTCATTTAAAATATATATATATTTTTTTTTTCAAAAGATTAGAACAAATTTCAGAATAATTATTGCAAAGTGCTTTTTAATTCTCATATCGAAATTTCTACCGTTTCACCTGAATAAAAATGATTGCAATCATTAATTTAGGAAAGTTAATTATTTATTGCAATATTACGCAATTATTAATTGGAAATAATAAACTTACAAATAACACATAAATTAAGTAAGAAAAATGAAAAATTATAAAAAGTGTTAATAGCAAATTAAATATTACAATTAACCTTTTAAATTCATTTTCCCATGCAACTCATATTATTCAACTTCCTTATACATATTTTTCATTTTGCCAATGTCTATACATCCAATTATAATTTTCTGTAAACGAAATGTATTGATTATTCTATAAAAGTGGCTTTATACAAAGAGTTTTCTTTTGATTACTATAACGATAATTTTTAACAATTGCATAATCAAAAGGAATTTATGAAAAACACCGTTGTACTTGACGTATTTTCGTCTATTTTGCTGAATACTGTAGTACTTGGATAGTATAATAGTTTGCATCTTTGAGCGGGAACAACGCTCCTTTGATCCATACATATAGAATGCTCACTTATAATACTGGCGCGCACAAGATGAATAAAATAAATAAGATGCACTTTGTTCAGGTAGAAATTGTAAACTGTGTAAATGCCTTTGAATAGGAAAACAATAAAAATCAACTTATCTCCCTTAATAATCATATAAAGTTCAATTGCATTTAGAAATTCTTCATATTATTCCTCTCTATTGTTTTACCTCTTGTCTAAAGTGATCAATTAGTTTACAAATTCATCAATCGAAATACATGATTTCTCTATGAAACAATGGCCGTTACTAACGCTATTAAGATGGGGTGTAAAATAATACTGAGGCATAAACGCTCGCTCGCCACACATTTTTACATAGTCAGGATTGCCCCGGAAAAAGCGGCCAGCCGCTTATATTAAGAATTTGCCGTAATTAAATTATTTTATATGCAAGTGTACAAAGATAATAACTCATAATAGTTAAAGATAAATAAACAGAAAACGTGAACAAATTTTCTGTTAATTTTTATTGTGATCAGTTTTTTATTTTTTTAAATAAATGAAAGATTTTTTACGGGAAATCTCATTTCCACATTTTAAAAGTACAATGTATATTTATAACTATCATTAATTTTTAAAATTTGAACGTTTCTGTAACAGTTTTAACTGCTGAATAATAAAAATGTTACATATTGCGGTTTAGTAAGTCATTGTGTAATTCGGCATAGGTAATAGTTATGGTTTAACTTAAGCATGCTTGCACCAAGCACCAATTATATTTTCAGGACTTCAAAGGCTCTGGCATGCTTGAATTAACGTAATTACATAAAGAAAAAAGGAGTAAGCACTTACTTTTGAATAGCTGGAGAGGCTCCTTTGACTTCCATTATGAATTAAGAATCGCTAAGAATCTAAAGGGTTCACAAAATGCACTAAATTTCCCATTTCATTTTAATTTAAGTCTCATATTTATCTGAACTTAGTCACCTACCATAATTTTATAAAAAATATTTTGAGAAACTTTTATACAAGAACAAATCTAAAATGATCTACACTATTCAGCCTACAATTTGTTTACTCAAGGTTATAAGTTCAACAGGTACAGCATTATTCTACATTACCACCTCCCATGTCAATGCACTTGATCCAGAGTTCCACGAGCTTGCGTATTTCTTCTGAGAAGAAAGTTTTCATTTGGTCACGAAACCATTTTTGCACCGTATTTGGGAGTATCTGCAAGTATTTGGGAATCCGAACAAGCTTAACAGAAGCTTAACTCTTTGTGCATGATTTGATAGGCAGAAACATGACTGATTTTCTAAGAAGACGTAACTCACCTATTCGCTAGAAGCATTTATCTTGGGCTTCCTGAATCTTGTCGCCCATGACGAAAATTGACGTCTTCCTACTCCCTCTAGGCACGTCATTCTTGTCTGGCCACTTTTAAAATTGATTTGAACTATTTGTGATAAAGCACTATCCCCGTATTGCGATAAAATACAACGATGAATTTCCACCCCTTTCACACCCTCCGACCAGAGAAATCAGACAACTGCTTGCGGTTTGTTCTTGGTGCAAACTGCTGGCGGAGCGGAATTGTTTACCCTGTAATGGTGGGATGTCAAATGACCCGACAAGATTAAATTTTGCGCACGTGATTGCAATCGTACCAACTCTAAATACGATTGCGCAGAAGGAATAATGACAATTTTAACGGTGTGTTATGGCGAAAGTGTAGATAAGTTTTGACTCGTCCTCTTATATAAAATTAAATCTATATTTGTGTGTTCCCTATACAATACAATCTCCATTAACAATTTCACAAAGTTGCACTGCAGACTAATTTCAACGAGATGGTGTCTATCAAAGTCTGAAGCCCGTTATATAATAAAAATTAAAATAGTACATTAAAAATTACAAATTATCAGTTAACCTAAAATAATATATTCTTAGGTTTTCACGGCCACTCATAATTTTTTGGTCTGTGTCTTCTGGGGTATTAAGCCGTATTTTTTCGACATTTCTGGCCGAATTTTTGGATCCCATTGCAGGGTTCAACTGATGTGTTCGGATACAACTCAACACATCAGGCTTGATGATGAATCCTGCAATGGGATCCGAAACGTCGGCCAGTAAGGTCGTAAAAATCCGATGTAATACCCCAGAAGACACAAACCAGAAGATACTAAAATAATATGTTAGTTTAGTTAAAATACGGTATGTATGAAAACAAAATATTTCATAGAATTGTTTGATTCATTCATTATTGTTTAATTAATTTCTAAAACTTTGTTTAGTAAATAGTTTATTTTAAATCCTATAAAGTTTCGAGACGGGTAATATCTTCCGGTAATTTTGGTGTGCAAAATTTAAATTTAAATGTTATAAATTAAGGATTTATGAATGAGTTGGTCTTGTGGTTAGGACTCTCGCCTCGTGATCCAAAGGACGCTGGTTCGAATCTCACTCCAGACCAGCATGTTAGTCCTATTTTCATAGCACAAGCGTTTAGCTTAGTTTGAAAATAGTAATAATATTGTATAGTATTTTTTAAAACATAAATTGCAAGAAAACAAACTAACAGATTTTGCTGTAATTGTAATAAATTTAAGATAATCGTTTACTTTGTAATATTATTGAATAAAAAAGACATCTCAACAGGCCATTCAGTCATGAAAGGCCCACAAAATGGAGCAATTTACTTCATATTTAAAACATCGAAGGTTTGGTAATTTATTAATCAATTATATAATTTAGTTTGTGATATTTTAATAAGATATTCGTATTTAAAATATATGTAACCTGATGAGTAAATAAAATGAGATATTTCCCTACAAAAATGTGATAAAAAACGCAAGAGAAGATATGAGAAAAAATGGTGAAATTTGCTTCTTCTGCTAGACTATTGCCTTAAGGCCTGAAACCATCAAAATAATAATGAAAGTAGATATAATACAGAAAAAATAACATAGTTCAGTATGGATGTACATATGTGGGAAATACAAATATAAACTAATTTAAATTTTAACATTTTATTCATAACGTTGATCGGTTCAAAGATACTGCAATATTGAAACTGTTATATAGTTAATGTTATTTTTAAAATTAATAACTATATCCATCAACGAACTGAAGCTATGAATATAAAAATTATTTGTAATAGATTGAAGATTGAAGAACGCCATTGTAAAAAATGAATGAATGTAACGCTGATTATTGAATGGATTGCTGAAATTGTAGGATAACGTGGAACGAATGAGTAACAAGATGATAAAATAGACTTCAAAGAAGGTCTATCTTGACCGACAAACTGAATTTTGAAAGGCGTGTCTATTAAAAGTTTATAAAACTCTTGTAAGACACGTACTCACGTTTGATTCGAAGACGTGGGTAGGTTCTAAATATAAATGATAAAAAATCCCTTATCCCCAATGAAGCAAACAATTTGGACTAATTAATGGATCAGTTTATATTAGATGCATTTGGAGAAGTCAATAAAATAATGAGTTAACTCGCGTTCTAAGAAGCCAATACCAGAAAGTTTATAGAAATTTCATGACTCAGGTGTGTAAGACGCGTGACCACCAAAGCGAATGTCATTGGCAAAACCAGAGTAAAGACCAAAACTTTGCTGGATGGACAGAGTCAGCAAAGTGTAACCATTTTAAGTATCCGGTATTGGAAATCGATTTCTGGGGATAAACCGCAATAGATATCTCAACTCGACTGGGAAATGGTCGTACAAATAATGATTTTAATGATTATTCTGCTAAAAAACTCAACAAGTATCAAGACATAATATTTTGAATATCTGTGAAGGAATATATACGAAAAATTATATGAGTTGACGAAAAGAAGTTAAATTTAAATAAAATATTTTTGAATTGTCTTTAATGAAATCCTTATATTAAAATACCATTTAACAGAATAAAATATCATTAACCATATTTTCCTGTAATAAAGAATATCCAAGTAACTTTGATGAAACATAAATGATAGTGCGAGAATATATGTCTCTCATCAATATCACTTTGATAGAGGGTGCTAAAAAATTGCTAAAAGGAGACCCCTATGAACTGCAATATTTATTTGAAAAATCAGTGATTCATAACCTTTTCAAAGAAGTGGAAAATTAATATTATATTTTCAAATAAGAAGTATACTTGATTTCTTTTGTGTACTTGCCTTCTTTCTTGCTATTTATCGTACTTACATGGTACTTTGTACCATCAACAAAAATAAAGCTTACCTACAAAGAAGCGATTTTTTAAATAGCTAAAAATGATAAAATAAATACAAATAATACTAATTGAATCGAAAAATCTAACTGAAAAAAGAAGAAAATTGAAATGCTAATAATATTCTTAGGTTTTCACGACCATTCAGGATTTCCCGGACTAGACCCTTTAATGAGATCCAAAAAGTTGGCTAGAAAGGTTGTAGAAACACGGCGGCCCTTGTAGCGCAGTGGGTAGGACACTGTTTTCTCACACTGAGGGTCGCGGGTTCAATTCCCGGTGAGGTCACAATTTAATCTTTGTAATTAACTCAATCCTGGGTGTTTTGTAATTTTTTCTGTTTTGTGATTTGTCATCGCTTCTGTATTTGGGCCTTTGGCATGCCGAAGCGTAAAAAAATATCCCAGAAAACTCAAACCAGAAGATAAAATGCTTACAATTACAATTATCATCCAATGACATGATTTTTTGATTGAAAGTAATATTAATTAATTATTAAATCTCTCGATGATTTAAATTTGACAATGTTGTGTTCTTGGCTTGTTTCATGTATGCATAATGGCTTGATACAAAGGAATTACAGTTACAAAACTAGTTCTGTTTTCTTACACTAACACTTGTATTTTACTGTGGTACTTCCGAATTCTGGCGGATCTGCAAGCCTTAAAGTGCACTGCTCTTCCGTTGGAATTTCTTCCGCACTCATTATATTGGTGCTGCTTCTCTGAGGAATTTTAATATCCTTAGTCATGTAATTGTCTGTCTTCTCTTTGGAGATCAAAGCCAATAAATTAGATAGTACGTAGCAAACATGGATATAGAAGGGTTTTTATAAATAAAAATTGAGGTGATTAGTAGATGCATATATATATATACGTAGACCATTTGCGTAGTTGAAATAAAAAAAGTGGAAAAAATCATCGTTTTTTCGAAAAAAAATTTTTTTGGAAAAATTAATGCAGCTCCATGATGGTGTCCGTGAAATAACCAAAAATTAAACCTGTATTTTCAAATCAATTTAATAAATATAGGTAATACTTTTCGTATATATTAGAAATTATTTACCGGCAATAATGATAACCGTTACGGATGATCAAAAATTATTTAATTACTTCAAAATATATTATTTTGCTTAGTAAACATTCAATTTTATTTTAATAATTATAATAGCTAAGCCTAAGATAAAATTAATTGAATTTAGTCTGGTAATGCTTTTACAATATCGTTTTGCTTACTCATGGTTTTCACAAAAAATAAATTGAAAGCATTTTTTTTCTACATCTTGAAAAGTAAAAATAAATACATGTTGGTAAGGTAGTGGTTTTATTTATAATAATATTTATTATTATAACTGTAAATTCTAGTAATTAAAAAATAACACAATTCAGAAATATAACCCGAGCAACTTTTTTATGATAAATAAATGATTTTTCGCAAAATATGCCTTTTGCCAAAAAAATAGTATTTACTATTTCACGACATTTTTAAATCATTAAAAAAACTGATTAATTTTATCATATATTTTAAATCAGGTCACCTAATTATACCAGAGAATTTCCTGTATTCTTAACCTTACCCAAAAATTTTTTTTTAACTCTTTATTTATCGTGGTCTGGATGGGTTAGAATCTATTGAATATTTTGTCCGAATCAACTCAAATCGAATAAAAATTTGTAACTAATTAGAAACAAATTTCATGATTGCTGCGAAACAAAATAAATCATCTCATTTATTATGTGTTGAAATTTTCCCTGACAGAAAGAAGACAAAGGCAAGAGCCGTCAGCCACTTCGCGCGGCAGCCGCCCGACGCCACTTTGTGAAATTACCAGCCCCGAATTCTGGCGGCTCTGATAGCTTTCAACGTTCGAATTAATTATTAAACGCGGCCATAAAAGAGATTTCGGCGGACGTAAAAATGTGATTCATATTCCGCTTTTGTTCGCGGTGGGAGAATTCTAAATTATCGCCGATGAAACGGAGACTGGTGTAATGATGGCCCGGTAAATGGGTTGAAAAATGTAATGGCTCTATTTTTTCCAAGGGAGTGACGGTTAACCCTTCCGTAGCCATGCGGAAACAAAGTTAAACCTTTTATATTTCTGTAAATATGTGGAGTACTAAATTCACAGGGAAATTATCTACCAATGCGTTTTACAATGTGTAATTTTATTTTTATTTTATTTTATTCCATTGCTTGGTAAGATAAAATACAGAAAAATAGTTAAATTTCTCCCACAATTAAAAGATGACACAGATAGAAATGTTCTTAGATTTTCACGGCCGTTCAGAATCTTCTGTGTATAGTTTTCTGGGATATTCTGCTGTATATGTGACCTATTTGGTCGACGTTTCAGATCCCATTGCAGGGTCCATCATTAGCCTTGATGACGGACCTTGTAATGGGATCCGATAATTTCCCAGAAAACTATACACAGAAGACACACATAGAAAATACATAATTGTATATAAGTCAATTTTATAATGCCAGATAAAACAATTTTACAATTTTTCATATAAGCGATTGTTTCTAATTTAACATTAAGTTTTGAGTTTCTAGTATCTACCTCACCATATGACGATACTCTTTATATTTAGTATTTGTAATAGATCTGAGAAACGTATGTCGCGACGCCAGAAAGAGACTGCATGACAGAGAGAGAGAAGGTATAAAAGGCGCGTGAATGTCGAGTCGCTCTCTCTTTTTACTACCATTGTTATTCGGACCGCATCTTACTATACACCGTTTGTCTAAACCGTTATTGTCACCCAATAAACACTTACGAGAACAAAGTCTTTACTTTTTTTTTTTCTTTTTCCTCATCCCGAAAGAAGAGTATTACAGTATTCAAAATATCTTTTGAGTTCAAAAGCTAATTATAATCTGAGCATATGCGTGGAATGGGAGAGGATTTTCTATTGTTGGTATGATAAGTTCTGGAAGGGAAAAGAGGTAATTCTGTCTGGTAGGTCGGAATGGGAGCGGAAAGATAGCAAGCTGGTGATTTCAGTAGAATCAATAAAATTATGAATTATTTGGAAAAGAAAGGATTAATCGGACAATATTCGCCTGTTTTCTAGAGTATCCAATTTATGAAATTTTATTGAGTCCAAATAGTCAAAATTCAAATTAAATTTGTAGTTAAAAATAATTATTGTGATTTATACAATGTTTGTTAGATTTCTCAAATTAATAATTATGTCTGACCACAGAATTATAAACATCAAAAATAGTGTTTGCACTTCCTTGCACTGTTCCAACTCATTACCTAGGTAGGCTTTTGGGGTCGGCTCTTCTCGTTCTCAGGCTATATCTTCTTTTTATTTCTTTCTAATTATCTCTGGCATGGTAGAAAATTTTCATTACACTGTACAAAATAGCTATTAGAGATTTATACTTCTTCCTTATTGCAGTCTTATCATATCTCTTCCTCTTATATAATGTTCGTGCTTATATTAATTTGCTTCGTAATACTCCATATGTACCGTAAAAGTATGACAAGTATTGAGCTGATAAAAATTTATTTTCTTATTTAAAGTGCTAAATAATAACCAATAAATTACTAAAGGTTATATGAGTTCACATCATGTCAGTTGACGGGTATTTTCTATCATCGTACATATGTTGAGGGTTAAACCATTTCTCCTACAGACCCTCCGAAACTTTTTTTGATTCATTTTGAAAGCGGTGGCTAATTGCTCCGATTGTCCGCATCCCGTCGGAGGGGAAAAAAGTGTTTCACAGCGCGCAGTTTCATCAAATACAATGATGTTTTACATTCGAAACTGCATTTTGAATTGAAAAATAACGTATTATTATGTATTGCATCGAATCTGGCAGGAATTATTGTTAAAAAATCATCTTTCCTAAAAATTGATTGCTTTTATCATTTTATGGAATCCATTGATGGAATGTGACAGGAAATAAAAATATCAAATAAAATTTATATCAACGTGAGATTCATATAGTAAATATTTTAATGAAGACGGTAATTTAAGATAAGTAAATCGCCAAAAAATATCTATCCATCGATAAAATACTCATAAAATCATCATCAGGGATCGAACCCAAAATTTTCTATTGATATCTACATATAGAAATTTCTACTGTTGATAAAGCTATAATAAAAGTCGTGAAATTTACTTTTCTTTTTTAAAAAAATCAAATTAAACTTCCTTTTTTTTTACCCTTTTTTTAACTCTTTACTTTTAACTCGTGGCGTCTGATTGCTTGCTTGTCTGACGAAAAAACTTTGGATCGATTTTTAACCCTTTTCCTGTGATCCAAACGAGCTGAAACTTTGCAAGCAGACTCGTGGCGACGATCAAGAAGAAGATATATAAAAAAAGTTAAAAAATAAATAATTATAGTATATTTTTGGATTTTTACAATTTTTAATGGTTTTTTCATATACCTGAATAAGTTTTTTGAAAATTCTCCGACACATCTGGTAGACACGAAACCCGAAAATGACAAAGGGAGTATTGTAAAAACTTGGTTTTTATAGGTTAGTTTTTTAGTTGACGTGTGATGCAATGTTATAATATTGTATTCCATACATTTTTAAATAGGAAATTTATTTATTAACAACTTTCATAACCCTATACATGTACATCAAGGTGAGCATAATATAAAACAATATTGTTACTTCATTTTTTTTAAAATTATTTATTAACAAAAGTTATTTTCGTATTTTTTCTTTGCCTAATTTTTTATCCATATTTTAATATGATACTTAAATATTTAAATAAATGTACTTATGATTGTTTGATCTTACCACTCAAGACGGATGGTTTCTGCTGGATGCGAATTTATAGATTTTAATATCACCATGGACGAAGCCTAGAACAGAATAAAGTGGAGTAGAATAAGGAGGTAACGGGAGAGGACAAGGATAGCGGGGAAAAGACGTGTTTAATTTTGTAGCAACAGTTAAAAAATTATTTTATTGTTATTTAAAATCACTAAAAAAATAACTATTTACGACACATTGATTGATACTAATTTCTGAAAGCAATCTAATATTAAACTACAGTACCTACCACATTAGACATGACGTTTTATCAGAATAGTGGTTCGGTCCAAGGATATTTTGAAAAATGATATCTTAATAATATTCACAATATTAAGTTAGTTAAATTTCGGAATTAATATGGGGAATAAAATGATCATGATTTTATTTTCTAATAAGCTATGTTGATGTTTTCTTAACATGAATAAACCATAGCTTATTAAAAAACAAAACATAAAAAACAATTAATCTAAGAAACATATTCGTAACCATGTGACCATCAAATTGATCAAAACGCCTTGCATATTTTTTCAACGAGCCTAAATAAAATTAAACACGCCCTTATTCAATTAAAAATAATCAAAAACATAAGATTTTAATATAAAAATATTTAATTATTTTCATTCTATTTTTCCACGGTCAATATTATAAATTATTTAAGTAGGTCATTTCTTGTAATTTTCTCACCAGTTACAATTTGAAATAATGCCAATTCAGAACAAGTTTAATAAAAGTTCGTACACCGTTTTTAGTGGGTGCATTATAAGCACTGCAGCACATGTTGTAAAAGAGTGATAATTCTGTTATTTTTTATCGTTTCTTTTGCCCCAGTTTATTTTTAAGTATTAATTTTACTTCTTCGCAGTTTCCTCATGGTTGAATATCTTGATATGCCTCCCGGTGCATTTCTCGTCGTGCGAGAAGTTATTTTCTTCTTCTTCTTCATCCCTTAAGTCTACCAGTTACCACAAGCTTGTCCGTGTCATCTCTCTCTCTTCTTCTTTTCCATTTCCTATCGGATGTCGGCGATCATTCTGGCGATTATGATTATATTCACTGTCGCACGAAACAACTCAGTCTAGTTACCAGTTCCTCAAGTTACGCAGCCATGAAATGCGGCGTCTTTCTACGCGTATTTTACCACTTATTTTTCCTCGGATGATGAGTTGGTTTAGACTATATTTTGGTCCTTTCCTGAGATGTCTGAGATACTCCAGCTTTCTTATCTTGATAGTCTGCAACACTTTTTTTTTTCATGCGTCGCAAGATTTCATCATTCGTCACTCTATCCACCCAGGAAACTTTCAAAATGCGTCTATTATCAACATTTCTCTCTTAATCTTCACGTTTGTGTTTACTGGGGTATTATGCCGTGTTGTTACGACCTTCCGGGCCGACGTTTCGGATCCCATTGCAGGGTCCATCATCAGAACTGATGTATTGTCTTGAATGTTGGTGTTGTGGTTAAGTATCGGCTTGCAATACCGTGCCGAAGTCATGTGTTGTATGTATGATTCATCTGTTGTCTGATCACTATCTCTGCGGAGTCTGCGACGAGAATGACTCTGAAGCGCCGGATACCAAGATGTTTTTAATTTGAGACCATCATCTCTATTAATGTTTATCGGATGCTTGTAGATTTCTAGTGCTTCCTTGATAAGACGCGCATGGTGACTCTTAGGCTTTACAAGGATTTTCGGTTCGAATGCAAAATGATGGCCGGTATCCAGTATATGCTCAGCCAGTGCTGATTTTTCTGGATGACCGAGTTTGCATGCCCGTTTGTGCTCGTTGACCCTTTTGGAAATGGTACGCGCCGTTTGCCCCACATATACTTTATCGCAGTCTTGACAATCGAGTCTATACACACCGTCTGTTTCTAAGCGATCTCGATCCTTCGCTGATCTCAACATATCCTTAATTTTGAAGTTGGTACCAAAAAATGTCTTAATGTCTCTTTTCTTGAGAGCTCTGGCAATTCTGTCTGTAACGCTTTGGACAAAAGGCAGAAAGGCGATGCCTTTGCACTCAGGTTCTGTATGTTTTTCGGGGCGAACAGACCTCGCACTTATGACGCGTTGTATCTGTCGCTTCTGGTAACCATTGCCTTCCAGTGCGTCGCTGAGTGTTATCATTTCCTCCTGTAGATATTCATCTTGGCATATACTTTTGGCCCTCGTGGCCAAAGTGTTGATGAGACCTCTTTTTTGAGCAGGATGATGGTGGGAGTTTGCATGTAGATAACGGTTTGTATGTGTAGGCTTCCTATAAACTCTGTGTCTGAAACTCCCATCGGCTTTCTTTTTTATTTCAACATCAAGAAAAGGCAGCACGTTGTCTTTCTCTATCTCCATGGTAAACTTCAGGTTCTTAGGTAGTGAATTAAGGTGTTCCAAAAAATCAACTAGTTTGTCTTCACCATGCGGCCAGATTGCAAACACGTCATCGACGTATCTCCACCAGACCTTCGGAGTAAAGGATGCTGTGTCCAGTGCTGTTTCTTCAAATTTCTCCATAAAAAAGTTAGCAATCACCGGAGAAAGTGGATTACCCATCGCTACGCCTTCCACTTGTTGGAAGAGCTCACCTTGGAAAGAAAAGTATCCACTCTCAGGCAGTGCTCAAACGGTGCGCAGATGTCTCCATCATAAATTTCTTCCAACAGACTCATAGCGTCGTCCATAGGCACATTAGTGAAGAGGGATATGACGTCAAAACTGACTAGTATATCACCCCTTTCACACTTTATTTCTTTTTGCATATTCACAAAGTGTGCTGAGTCTTTCACCCATGAGGACGTCTTCCCCGTTTGCATCTGTAGGAGACCGGCCAAATATTGTGACAGCTTGTATGTTGGCACTCCTATTGCGCTCACAATTGGTCTTAGTGGCACTCCATCCTTATGTATTTTGGGAAGCCCGTAGATTGCTGGTGTTTTTGATTCTTGCACATATAGTATGAAATGCAAATCGGCTGGAATACTGGAAGCTTTGACCAGCTCCCTAGTTTTTCTGTCGATTCTATCCGTTGGATTCTTCTTGATTTTCTTATAAGTGCTGCTTTCCAAAAGTCCCCGCATCTTCGCTATGTAGTCTACTCGGTCCAAAACACTGTGGCATTGCCTTTGTCTGCTGGAAGAATCAGGATGTCTTCGTTTGCGCGAAGGCTCTTTATAGCTGCGTGTTCCTCTTTAGATATATTGGGACGCGGAGGCTTAGCCTTTCTTAATATAGCGCATGTATCCTGTCTAATTTCTTCTGCGATGGCCACTGGAATCTTGCGCAATGCCGCTTCTACGCCGCAGATTATGTCGTCAACTGGAATGCTTTTTGGTGCTATGGCGAAATTCAAACCTTTAGCTAAAACTGATATCGCGGCCTCGTCCAATGGCTCGCGGCTCGCGGCTCCTCCAGCCTTTCATTGGACGAGGCCGATGTTTATGATGAAGACATCTGCGCACTGTTTGAGCACTGCCTGACGAGTGGATACTTTTCTTTCCAAGGTGAGCTCTTACAACAAGTGGAAGGCGTAGCGATGGGTAATCCACTTTCTCCGGTGATTGCTAACTTTTTATGGAGAAATTTGAAGAAACAGCACTGGACACAGCATCCTTTACTCCGAAGGTCTGGTGGAGATACGTCGATGACGTGTTTGCAGTCTGGCCGCATGGTGAAGACAAACTAGTTGATTTTTCGGAACACCTTAAGTCACTACATAAGAACCTGAAGTTCACCATGGAGATAGAGAAAGACAACGTGCTGCCTTTTCTTGATGTTGAAATAAAAAAGAAAGCCGATGGGAGTTTCGGACACAGAGTTTATAGGAAGCCTACACATACAAACCGTTATCTACATGCAAATTCCCACCATCATCCTGCTCAAAAAAGAGGTCTCATCAACACTTTGGCCACGAGGGCCAAAAGTATATGCCAAGATGAATATCTACAGGAGGAAATGATAACACTCAGCGACGCACTGGAAGGCAATGGTTACCAGAAGCGACAGATACAACGCGTCATAAGTACGAGGTCTGTTCGCCCTGAAAAACATACAGAACCTGAGTGCAAAGGAATCGCCTTTCTGCCTTTTGTCCAAAGCGTTACAGACAGAATTGCCAGAGCTCTCAAGAAAAGAGACATTAAGACAGTTTTTGGTACCAACTTCAAAATTAAGGATATGTTGAGATCAGCGAAGGATCGAGATCGCTTAGAAACAGACGGTGTGTATAGACTCGATTGTCAAGACTGCGATAAAGTATACGTGGGGCAAACGGCGCGTACCATTTCCAAAAGGGTCAACGAGTACAAACGGACATGCAAACTCGGTCATCCAGAAAAATCAGCACTGGCTGAGCATTTTCTGGATACCGGCCATCATTTTGCATTTGAACCGAAAATCCTTGGAAAGCCTAAGAGTCACCATGCACGTCTTATCAAGGAAACACTAGAAATCTACAAGCATCCGATGAGATGATGGTCTCAAATTAAAAACATCTTGGTATCCGGCGCTTCAAAGTCATGCTCGTCGCAGACTCCGCAGAGATAGTGATCAGACAACAGATGAATCATACATACAACACAATACAACACATCATGACTTCGGCACGGTATTGCAAGCCGATACTTAACCACAACACCAACATTCAAGACAACACATCAGCCCTGATGATGGACCCTGCAATGGGATCCGAAACGTCGGCCCGAAAGGTCATAACAACACGGCATAATACCCCAGTAAACACAAACTTGAAGATTCTGAGTGGCCGTGAAAACCTAAGAACATTCTTAAAAATAAATTTTACCGTTTCAAATTATTGTATTTTAAAGAAAACACGGAAAAAATATTTGAACATACAATAGGCGCTTTGATAAATAATTTACTACACGACTTATGTATTTCGGCTATTTTCTTTGAAATATAAAATTAATATGACAATAATGAAATATGATATATACAAGAACTCAATTCTCGGGCAATGCAGGGTACTTAGAGCTAGTAAATTATGAAATAAAAAACTTGTCAATTGTAATTGGACAAACGATCAAGTTGAAATCCTATATAATATAATAATCCTTCTTTTCCCACAATATATACCCCCGACAAACAAAGCGCCCCTCCCTCCAGCAGACGCAGACGAGGGTCGGGTCTGCGGGCGGCCATGGAGGACGGTCAAACGATCGTCTGTAATTTCAGCAAACTGCCGGGGAAAGGAAGCGACCCTCTGCGCAGAGGTCCGCAGACAATTAGCGCACCGATAAACGGGCCGCTCAAAGTACAGAGGATGTCACGCATCGAGTGATCGGGCTTTACCACCATCCAAATATACTCCAGAGTTTTCCGAAAAACATAAAGATCATGTAATCTTCACAAAGGATTTAAGACTGTATGCGCCCAGTTAAAACACTGGTAATTCAGATTCTCAAGCATGAATTTACCGTTCGTAATATTTTGTGAAAAAGAAAAATTAAGAATTTCTCTGTTGTTATCCAAATAATATATACTGATGTTGTTATCTATATAAAAAAATCAGTCTGCGTATGTTTGTGTTTACAAAACTCATTGACTTGAAATTTTGACGCGTGTTTTTATCTATACATATAAAACCCAATATTTGTCTGTCCGTCTGTCTGTCAGTTCTCTATTCTGTACAAATCTACACCCCTTGACCGATTTGACCCAAATTGTGCATACTTTTTCTTTAGGACTCGGCGTGTAAAAAAACGATATTTCTCTCTCTCTCTCTTTTTATTTCTACCCCTCCTCCTGATATATTTTCCATGCAAAACTGTACTGGTTAACGGTCTCTTTTAGGACCCGGCGAGTAATGCAGGCGAAATTTTCCCCTCACCCCTGTAACGTAACCTGCCTGTCTACCTAAGCTAAATACCTAACTATAAAGTTTAATATATAAGTTTTACGTAAAGCCAAAGCTAGAGACTTTAAGCTACCGAATTGAACTTTATTACGACTTTTGTGACTTTTAAGCACACGCTTCATGCTTTAAGCTACTAGATTAAAACTTTAGTCGAACTTAGAACTTCGGAAGTATATTTACATGAAAGAGGGAGATACGGCCCCAGAGCATCGCCGCATCCGGTGGTTAACTCCTGTTTAGACATAACCTCCCACACTAAGCTGCAGAACAAAACCAACCCGAGACTCTGTTGCCTCTGCTGGGATCCATTCAGCGTCTTCGTCCTCATGGCGACAACCATATCAGGAAGAAATCCCGCGTCTGATATTAAGGTTTGTATATTGTCCCGCGGGGCAGTCAAATTGACTGGTGTATAATGATGGGGATCCCACGTCGCGGCTACATGGGCCGGATTATTATTATGTTTACTGCTGATTAAAGGGCTGAATGAACTAACTGGTTGGCTGGAAAAGACTCATCCCTGAGTACGTCAGACAGAGCCATGTTAGCATCGCCAATTATAGTTGATGTGGTTGATCCCACGGTGTAGTCTAATTGACTAGAGATATTAAAGAGATAGTATAGATGTGAATGATCCTACGGTGTAGTCTAATTGACTAGAGATATTAAAGAGATAGTATAGATGTAGATGATCCCACGGTGTAGTCTAATTGACTAGAGATATTAAAGAGATAGTATAGATGTGGATGATCCCACGGTGTAGTCTAATTGACTAGATATATTAAAGAGATAGTATTACAGAGTGAATGTTATGGTTAATTGTGTGGTTCCCGATATGTATGTCCTGTGCCAGAGGAGAAGGGCTCCGAAAGGCTCCTGGTATACAGCAGTATAGTAAAGATGATTAATGACGTGTCAGGGTGAGATGTCAACTGGCATTCCCGATCAGGATACTCGTTCAAATAAATCAGCTTCTATTCAAGATATAACCATGGAGATCTGGATTCGATGACACCGAGGACGACCAAGCATCGAGGTTCTTCCCACCAGCGTGTTACGGGTGAGTTCTCGACGCCGAGCTATAGGAAACAACCGCATATTCTTGAGCCGTAGCCTCTCTACTATAAGGATGGTATGCGTTAAGTTGCCCATGTGGTACGCCCACCTGGCGTGTCACAACGTATCGATCGTCACAGCGTCAATGAACTCCGACCTCCCTCTTTTCATTAGCAAATCTTACAATGTTAAGATTCTTTTCATTACTAATTTTAAATATGTTTAAGTTTTGCATACAAGCACCACGTTCAACAGATGACAAGAAGAATAGTAATAGTAAAAGGCCCTTAGCTGACAGAAGTTGAAGTTCTCTGCAAACTGTCCATATCCTCTAGTAACGCCTTCAAATGATGTTCTCCTTGTATGTGTTTTCCAATAACAGCTTTTCAGTCATGTATTTAAAGTAACGTCATCCTTGTGTGTGTGTGTACTACAATATCTGCCTTCCAGTTAATGATTCCCAAAATAGTGTTTTCCTTGTATATATATATTTCAATATCAGCGCCTGTAAAACTGTATTAGATCCTAGAAACAAAAAGACTATTCCCTCTACGCCGAGCACATACAGAACATAAGCCCCTTCAATATAGTTCATCCACGGTTATGCAAAAAGGCGAAAGAATAGTAATAGTAAAAGGTCCTTAACTGACAGAAGTTGAAGTTCTCTGCAAACTGTCCACATCCTCTAGTGGCGCCTGTGTTTTCCAATAACAACTTTCCAGTCATGTATTTAACATAACGTCCTCCTTGTGTGTGTGTGTGTACTACAATATCTGCCATCCAGTTAATGATTCCCAAAAAAGTGTTTTCCTTGTATATATATTTCAATATCAGCGCCTGTAAAACTGTATTAGATCCTAGAAACAAGAAGACTATTCCCTCTACGCCGAGCACATACAGAACATAAGCCCCTTCAATCTAGTTCATCCACGGTTATGCAAAAAGGCGAAAGAATAGTAATAGTAAAAGGTCCTTAACTGACAGAAGTTGAAGTTCTCTGCAAACTGTCCATATCCTCTAGTAGCGCCTGTGTTTTCCAATAACAACTTTCCAGTCATGTATTTAACATAACGTCCTCCTTGTGTGTATGTGTGCTTCAATATCTGTCATCCAGTTAATGATTCCCAAAATAGAGTTTTCCTTGTATATATATTTCAATATCAGCACCTGTAAAACTGTATAGGATCCTAGAAACAAAAAGACTATTCCCTCTACGCCGAGCACATGCAGGACATAAACCCCTTCAAACTAGTTCATCTACGCCGTATAGTGATATCACATGCAGACATAAACAATATAGTTACAAGTATGCTTGCGTCCCGTCGACTGGTGAAAATATTCGCATTCGTATTCACCGAATAGTAGGCCTGACATTCGTATTCGTGAAAGTAGTATTCGTTGCATCAAGGTAATTATATTTACAAGTATGTTTAAGTTCCCCACCTGGTGGAAATATTCGCATTCGTATTCATCGAATAGTAGGCCTGACATTCGTATTCGTGAAAGTAGTATTCGTTGCATCAAGGTAATTATATTTACAAGTATGTTTAAGTTCCCCCACCTTGGTGGAAATATTCACATTCGTATTCACCGAATAGTAGGCCTGACATTCGTATTCGTGAAAGTAGTATTCGTTGCACCAAGGTAATTATATTTACAAGTATGTTTAAGTTCCCCCACCTGGTGGAAATATTCGCGTTCGTATTCACCGAATACTTGACCGAATACCGAAGCTTAACACTCGCATTCGCGAAAGTAGTATTCGTTGCTTCACTCACAATAATAAAATCATATAGATAAATAATTACGGTAACTCATAAAAATATGATATTATTTATATTAAATGAATAAAACAAAACAATCTGTCATATAAGTAAATAACTATGGAATCTATTTTCATACTGTTCCAAATCTCCACCAAACCAGATATCCAAATGCGTCCCTCGGAGCGGCGCGCCGTCCGGTCAAGGTCACGTGATGCCGTCCCGTGTGGGACGTAATCAAATTAGAATATCGCACCATCTGTGGTGTTTTCTTCAAACTAGAATCTAACCTAAACAATGTCATATGAATAACTATCGCGATTACGGAAGACCGAAGGTTAACTACCCCTGAACAAACCCTTCCCCCTAAATACGTACGTCTGACAATCACTATAAAATGCAACCATGTATTATTAAAATGGCGTAGCAATATATCGAAAGATAATTATTATTACAGTCATGTTTGAGTTCGCTAGATGGCGGTAGTATAACAATTTTTATTCATATGCCAGGCTGACCTGTAAATAATATCTTGCATTCGAAGCAGAATAAATTTTAGCGCAAACCATATTGCACAAACATTAAAATCCGACACCGTAAACATCCTCTGCAATTTTATCAAGTAAAACGCTATTCTAAATAACCAATAATATTTTAATTCTATTTATTTACATACCGCCAGAACTTCTCCGTCCGGGACGAACATAAAACGCGATTGTACCTTTCAAAGTGCCACCTCTTACGCGGCAAAAATACCTATTATAATCGTGCTATGAATATAACCTATTCTCGCCTCATAATGGGGGGCCTTGCACCAATACTAAAACCCCGCTAGAAACAATAAATGCGACTAAATCTAAACAGATACAATATATACTACTCAAAATACGTCTTTATAGGAGCAGTGTTTAAAACGATTGCCTAGTGGTACGTAATATAACCATCTAACGTATCTAATAATCTATATATTTATGTCACAATAAAATAAGTATAAAATCCAGGTGCATTTTAAAATATATTATTTGGAGGAAATTTCTCGTACGATTTGAATTTATATCACCCTTACAATCGTGATATCAAAAACACATAATTACCCCGATCTCAATTATTCCCAAAATAATACAAATCATATAGAGATCCGTGTATTCAATCGCCAGTATAGATAACATAAAAATTCCTTTGCATAAAGATACATCCGCCCTGAAGGAAATCTCGCACATACCGAACCAAAATCGCGACATTAAATATACACAATTATTCTGAATTTCAAGTCCCACAAAACAAACACCTTTCGACAGTAAAATATTCCATTTTAAAGCCTTTAAAGTCTTTGGTAATATATGAATATCAAGTTTAAATGATTGTCCATATGGACCGCGACGCATTTAAATATTTCATAAGCGTTATGCAACAATTCACCCGCTGGACCCACCACAGCCGCAAAATTACGATTTCTTGTATATTAAATCTGATGCGCGCCTAGTAATATAAAGTTCTAAATAGAATACACATAAAAGGCAATAGAAATAATTAATATTGGAAAGGCTTATCTGTTTTCACAAGTGTGTATATTGAATCTGATGCGCGCCTAGTAATATAGAGTTCTAAATAGAATACACATAAAAGGCAATAGAAATAATTAATATTGGAAAGGCTTATCTGTTTTCACAAGTGTTCACTGTTCCAAATCTCCTTTGAATTATTATAAACTTCCGGCTTTTTCCTCGGTCCTGTTAAATTATCTTCCTTATTTCGGACTCCCTTCGACAAAGCCTCCGGCCGCTTTCAAGGCTCAAAACTCCAGTGCCGCTCTCTAATTTGTTTTCCCAAAAATCGTCTCCATCTCCCGCCATCTTTGATTCCAACTTGCGTGTAAAAGTCAAAATCTAACATCTCAGGACGCGTTTCATTGGCCAAATTCTCTGCTAACGGCCGCGTCTCGTGATTCGTCCGATTCAGCCAAAACAAAGGCAAAGCACGCGTCACACGCGCGTCATACCTCTACGTTTCACGAACAATAAAGGCTTGTCCGCACTTACTTACTCGGCAAACATATAATCACAGAATATTTAACGGGTTGTGAAGCTTCTCTTTATTACAAACGTTAGTAGACAACCATTCCAGTATAAGCTTCTCATCAATATCGATTTAAATAAGCCAATATCATCACACAATGCTATGATGTCATGACAATTATATGCACCTTAATTAATGCCAATAAAAAATAATTTATCGCCTCCTTGCAAAAATCACCCAATTTGTAGCTTAATTTTATTTTTAAAGGGTGGTTTAACTTCCAAATACATATCTATATTGTGCTAAATAGAAAAAATATATAGTACTATATTGTCTAGAGGACCACTACGTAGTAGAAAAGAGTTTCATTAAACGTCTTTGCTGCGCTTAACGACCACGGTAGATTATAACACCTCTCCTGTATGAATAAATAATATATATATAAATCAGTATAAGCATTTCCTCTTCTCACACACATCACAATATCTTTGAAGCACTTACTGCGTTCTTTAAAATAAAATCAAAATGAAGTATCACTGTCTACACTTATACTTCCAATTCCAATACCGGCTGGTTTGAAATGAAAATCAAACAAAAAATAATATTTTATAAGCTACAAGCTTATAAAATATAATACTCTTACGTCTACTTGTAATAGCCACTGAATGTGCCGAGAATTTTGATTTTAAGTTCATATTTTCCTCTATTTATTTTATTTTAAAGGTAAAAAATACTTACATAATAAATAAAGTTCTCCTAGCCTTTAAATCCCTCAGATGTCTGAAGGTTGCCAACTCTTTGCTATCAAGGGCAATATGAATTTTGAAAATCAACTAGGGCGCTTACTATTATTATATTCTGATTGCTGTTAATTATTTAAAATCTTATTGCAATTAGTTTTATACAAACTGCCCAATTAAATATATTAAAAATAATAATAATAATAATAATTGGATAACTTATATAGCGCCGTTTTCGCGAATACTCACCTCAAGGGCGCTTTACACAGAAAAATTATTATCTTACAAAACAACTTACTGCTAGAAAAGAAAAAACTTATTTACTATTACTTATTCACTAGGTGGCATACAAGAAATGGAATTAAAATTGAGTACTATAATAGTTGTGAGTGCCTGAAAGAATTAGGTGTTTTCGCGGAGAGCACAATAGGAGTGGAAAACATTAGCTAGCGTTGTTGTGGTCAGATTCTATAGGTTTTTATAGGATTGTCTAAATAAATGCGTCTTAAGTTGTTTTTTGGACTGTGGTAAGCTGTGTGTTTGTCTCAGTTTATTAGGTAGTTTGTTCCATAAATTTGGTCCAGCCACCGCGAAAGCACGATCGCCGAAATTAGTTTTGTGGACGCGATTTACTTCAGCTAACCTATTTGTATTAGATGTTGATGCTGAGCGAAGTGTTAGTTGTCTATTATTTGCGTAGAATGGTAGGTACATTATTTTTAGTAAAGCTAATTGGAATAATGCAAAATTTTCCATATTGATCCACCACCACAAAAGCAAATTATTATATAGTAATAAAGTTTTCATCGGTCAAACTTTTAAGGCTTGAACAAATGTTGTATTCATACTTTTTAATGCGAAATGTTTAAATGCAATAATGAGTCACGTCAGTAATGAGGTTTTTTTTTACCAAGCAACTTAAAATTTGAGTCATTTATCTTTTATATTTGTAATAAACCCATAGTCAATCGTCCAAAAGGCATTAAAAAATTTATCGGGGAGATTTTTTGATGGGTAACTTCATGGTGTTCTCAATTTTGATTCCCATGAGGGCCTAACGAATACCGCCCGCGGGCACCGCGTTGACGACTTCGGACATAGACGATAAAAGTAAGATTGCTGTTTAAACCTATATGTTCTCCACTGTATTTTAGTAAAAAGGTTTATTTTCTAAAACATAAAATATAAATTTTTACTCCCTTTCTTTTAATTCGTGGCGTCGATTTTTAACCCTTTTCCCGTAATCCAATCGAGCTGAAACTTTGCAGGCAGACTTGTGGCGAGATAAAAATGATATATCAATTTTCCATTTCAAAAAATTTAATAATAATAGTATAATTTTGGATTTTTCGAAATTTTAATGGTTTTTCAGATTGGAATCAATACAAATGAGTAATGATCCCAACGCATGCAGTAGGCACGAAACCTGATTCAATGAGAAAGGGAGTATAATAGAAACTTGGTTTTTATGGGTTAGTTTTTTAACTATTGAAAATAATGTATATTGTACATATAAATAATATTATATCGTCACATTTCTTTTATTTTTTTTTAAATTCATTCATGCTTACTTACTTACCATCATCAGAGAAGATAGAGCGCCACACTCTTCTATCCTAACATACAACTCTCGCCTCATCCACATTCATACTTCTTCCCTTGCAAGCTCGACGGTTGTTGAGGCTTCTAACGGGACCATCTTCTAATATCTGGTTAATCTGGTTGTGCCACGTTTTCAGCGGTCACCCTCTGTCTCTGGCACCGTCAACACTTGCGTTATATATCTTTTTTAACATTATTTCTTCATTCATTCGTTCAACATGCCCAAACCACCCTTTGTTTATTCCATTAATTATGCTAAGATCAGCTTTACATTCATTCCTAATATCTTCGTTCTATATTCTATCATAAATGGATTTATAATACAGTAAAGAATTAACATTCATTTATCGGTATTCAAATTGCTCTTCTCTTCTAAAACTAATAATATTTTTTCTATGTTTCTTCAGTGTTTTGCAATGGTAGTCGTAGAGCTTTTTAAAATTTACCTAGGTATTTATTTTCAAACATTCACATTCAAATATTCACAGTGGCACATGAAATAAAATAATATCCCTAAAGAGTTCGTTACATTATACTTTAAAATTTCCGCCGTGTTTTAGGTTAGGTATTGACATAATGGATTCACTCTTCGTCTCTGATAATAACAGGTCCCCAAAAGATTCAGACCGAATTTGTAATGATTTCAAGCACCAATACGAGCAATAGAAAGAAATTGTAAATGTCTATCGACCATTGTTGAATGTATTTATACAAACTATCTCGCCGTCAACTTTTTGGATCCGTTTCGATACAAGCGTTAATGTCCTTTTTGAGATCTATAATACTCAAACTGGCATTATTGGAAATCATAAAGCAGAATTAAGTATAAATAAATTTATTATAAGCATAAGTATGCACTTATTATACTTATAATCCTTAGCATACTGCTAAGGAATAAGTATAAATAAATAAGAATAAGCACAGCTTGTAACGATATTGGCCTATTCAAATAGACATTGCTGAAAAATTATACGAAAATATCTATCTGCTAAAGTTTATAATAAAGAGAAGCTTCACAACCCGTTAAATACTCTATAATTAAATATCTGCCGGATAAGTAGGTGCGGGCGAGCTTTATTATTTCTGCACGCGGGCGTGTAAAGCAGGCTTTATGTTATTTTGTTTAACGAGATGGACCAATTACAGGTGCGCCGTTAGCACCGAATCTGACCAATGAGGATGGTTCTGAGAGTTAGACTTTGACTTTTACACGCTAGTTGGAATCAAAGATGGCGCGAGATAGGGACTATTTTTAGGCGTTACAAATTAGAAAGCGGCACTTGAGTTTTCAGCTTGAAGGTCGGCGGAGGCTTTGTCGAGGAGAGTCCGAAGTAAGGATGATAATTTGGCTGGATCGAGGAAAGAGCCAGAGGTTGATAATAATTCAAAGAGAATTGGAACAGTGAACAGATAAGCATTTCCAATGTTATTTATTCCTATTGCCTTTTGTGTGTATCATATTTGGAACCTTATATTACTAAGCGCTCATCAGATTTAATAATTCATAGTTTTGCGTGATAATCCAGCGGGCGTTCTTTCCTAATACTTGTGTAACTTTCAATTATGCAAAAGAATGCTTTGTTATCTATACTGGCGATTGAATACATGGATTTCTATATGATTTGTATTGTTTGGAAATAATTGGGATCGGAGTATTTATGTGGTTTATTTGAACAAGATACATGTTGTGGATTGTTTTGTTACGTATTTTGGGCCTAGGGATAATTATTACTATACGCGCTTCAGATTTAATATACAAGAAATCGTAATATGGCGACTGTGATAATTCCAGCGGGTGAATTATTGCATAACGCTTATGAAATATATAATTCTGTCGCTGTTCATATGGAAAATCATTTAAATTTGATATTCATATATGTATTACCAAATATATTACCAGTAATATATTACCAAAGATATAAAGGCTTTAAAATGGAATATTTTACTGACGAAGGGTGTTTCGTGTTTGTTTGTGGGATTTAAAATTCAGAATAATTATGTGTATTTAATGTCGCGAGGTTCGCAATGTACGAGAGATTCTTCAGGGCGGATGTATCCTTATGCAAAAGAATGCTTTGTTATCTATACTGGCGATTGAATACACGGATTTCTATATGATCTGTATTATTTTGGGGATAATTGGGAGTATTTATGTGGTTTTAATATCTCGATTGTCAGAGTGATATAAATTCAAATCGTGCGAGAAGTTTCCTACTAATAATATATTTTAAAAATGCATCTGGATTTTATATTTATTTTATTAAAACATGAATGTGTGGTTTATTTGAACTCGTTACATGTTTGTATTGCGTATCATTAGGCAATCGTTGAAAACACGATTTGTTCCTATCAAGTTCTTATAAAGACGTGTTTCGAATTGTATATATTCCTTAATTGCGATAGTTATTCATATGACATTGTTTTATTCATTCAATATTAGATATTTGAAATGTTTTCTACAACATTTTCCATTATTGTGGGCAGTTCGCGGTTTGTTCAGGGGTAGTTAACCTTCGGTCTTCCGTGATCACGTTATTTACTTATATGACAGATTGTTTTGCTTTGTTCGTTTAATATAAGTAATATCATATTTTTATGAGTTACCGTAATTATTTATCTATATGATTTTATTATTGAGAGTGATGCAACGAATACTACTTTCATGAATACGAATATCAGGCCTACTATTCGGTGAATACGAATGCGAATATTTCCACCAAGGTGGGGGGGGAACTTGAACATACTTGTAAATATAATAACCTTGATGCAACGAATACTACCTTCATGAATACGAATATCAGGCCTACTATTCGGTGAATACGAATGCGAATATTTCCACCAAGGTGGGGGAGAACGCAAGCATACTTGTAATTGTATTGTTTATGTCTGCTTGTGATATCACTATACGGCGTAGATGAACTAGTTTGAAAGGGCTTATGTTCTGTATGTGCTTGGCGTAGAGGGAATAGTCTTCTTGTTTCTAGGATCCTATACAGGTTTACAGGTGCTGATATTGAAATATATATACAAGGAAAACACTATTTTGGGAACCATTAACTGGATGGCAGATATTGAAGCACACATACACACAAGGAGGACGTTATGTTAAATACATGACTGGAAAGTTGTTATTGGAAAACACAGGCGTCCAGTCGGCGGGACGCAAGCATATTTGTAATTATATTGGTTATGTCTGCATGTTATATCACTGTACGGCGTAGATGAACTAGTTTTAAGGGGTTTATGTCCTGTATGTGCTCGGCGTAGAGGGAATAGTTTTCTTGTTTCTAGGATCTAATACAGTTTTACAGGCGCTGATATTAAAATATATATACAAGGGAAATGAAGGGCTACACAGGCGCTGGTAATTGCTCAATTTTGGAGAGTTATATTACTTCGGATCAGGATGCCATCTCAGAAGCAGACCAACTACAGAAATAAGATAAGAACCTTTAATATTATTTATTCTTTATTTTCTTATGTGTATCAAATGGAATGTTCGTGCTATATAATTTGTCATTGTCACATGGTCACTATTCATTTCATTACGTGGGTTCAGAGTTCGACGGTAACGGACGCGGAAACAAATTAGTACTGATGTCGGGACGTAACGTCGGGATTATATCTTAATTATCTTTAGGATAGAAGCGAGGTCATCATACGTGCATTCTGCATTTCAAACGTTTTACTAACATATATAAATACATATTATTGCGTTTTACAAATTGAATATGATCGCGGGAAATAGGCATTTCGTCCGGTTATGCAATATTAACTTCCAACGTAGCATAATGAGATCTTATTACCGGTGCTAGACTCTCGAGGTTAGTCACGTGATTGTTGTATAAATGGAATAATGAAGGGGATTGAAGAGAGAGATACACTCGCGATACAGATAGTTGTATGTAACTGGGATCAAATGACGGGGTGCGTGTTCTCGGTCCAGGGGATGAACGGGACTGCGGAGACACTCTGGGTGGGTCTAAGTAGAATTGCGCAAAGCCTCCACACAGTTAAAATGTGTTCAGTCAAGCAAAGGTGAAGCATTTCGAATCGGACCAGAGCGTCGTGCCTCAAACACAGCCGGAGGGAAGAAGCCCCTACGTTCTTTCACTCCCTTGGCCCGACGAGCTCGAATTCCGGATATGAATGTTCATGAATGTCAGCTAAAAGACTCAGGTAGCCGTACCTCAATCGAAACCTTCGTTCGGGACCTCATCAACGTACGAGACAGGGCGTTCCGCATGGACGAGCAACTATGAGAAGCAAATGAAGGGGATTGAAGAAAGAGATACACTCGCGATACAGATAGTTGTATGTAACTGGGATCAAATGACGGGGTGCGTGTTCTCGGTCCAGGGGATGAACGGGACTGCGGGGACACTCTGGGTGGGTCTAAGTAGAATTGCGCAAAGCCTCCACACAGTTAAAATGTGTTCAGTCAAGCAAAGGTGAAGCATTTCGAATCGGACCAGAGCGTCGTGCCTCAAACACAGCCGGAGGGAAGAAGCCCCTACGTTCTTTCACTCCCCTTGGCCCGACGAGCTCGAATTCCGGATATGAATGTTCATGAATGTCAGCTATAAGACTCAGGTAGCCGTACCTCAATCAAAACCTTCGTTTGAGACCTCATCAACGTACGAGACAGGGCGTTCCGCATGGACGAGCAACTATGAGAAGCAGGAAGCAATTTAATAATCTATACACTGCGCGAGGACATTACTAACACCATCATACTCATCATTCACCACCTTTTCTAACTTGCTGTATACAGAGACCTTCGGGGTTCTCCTTTCCCGGCCAGCGAGAAACATATCAGGAATTACACAATCAACTGTAATAATCATGCTGTTTTACCATCATTTAATATCTCTAGTCAATAAGACTACACCGTGGGATCAATCACATCAACTATAATTGGCGATGCTAACATGGCTCTGACTGACGCGCTCAAGGACGAGTCTTTTCCAGTCACCCAGTTAGTTCATTCAGCCCTTTAATCAGCAGTAAACATCATAATAATCCGGCTCATGTAGCCGCAACGTGGGATCCTCATCATTATACACCAGTCAATTTGACTGCCCCGCGGGATAATATACAAACCTTAATATCAGACGCGGGATTTCTTCCTGATATGTTTGTCGCCGGGAAGCGAGGACTTCGGGGGATTCCAGCAGGAGCAATAGAGTCTCGGCTTGATCTTGGTCTGCAGCTTAGTGTGGGAGGTTATGTCTAAACAGGAGTTAACCACCGGATGCGGCGATGCTCTGGGGCCGCATCCCCCTCCCCCCTACAGGGGGGGGGGGCATCTAGAATCCACGTTTGAACAGAAGTGGTTAGACACTTCTTAAATTTCACTTACAAAATCGTATCTTCCATTCCCTTAGAATCTCGGGCTGTGATAATGTCAGACAAAGCTTGCCCTGAGCCTCTGTTGCGCCTAGTTGTGAATGTTTAGAAGATTGTATATATATATGTTTGTCTTCCCCTACTATGTACTATGAACAGATTGAGCAGATTGGACAACGTGGGACGCGCTATTGGTAGGTTTCTTACTTGTGTTTTGAATATAACGTATGCTATTATATCTTGTAAATCGGTCGTAAATGGGTACCGCGTGTGGCTGCGCTAACACTGTTCTAAGCTGCTATTATGAGGTATTAATAATCAAGGCGGGCGGAATCTTTAGCGTATGCCGTTAACTTGGCAACGATTGTATTGTTTTATATTTCAGTATTTTAAACACGGTGGTATTATAGTTATGACTGTACTATGTAAGGAAGTTTTGCTACTAGCGTTTATTCCTCAACTACGCCGCATATAGTTGGCTTTTAGGCCGACTCAGGACGTGGACGATATCGGCTGTCTCTCGTATAGGCGAAACTGTAGAATTCTGTAACGGTTTCTAGAAGGGCCAAAGTAATTTCGGAAATATGTTTTATGTCTCTGGCATTTCGTCTATAAGTGTTCGAAGATTGTACGTGAATTTCGAGTCGATAACGGTTAGGCGATCTATCATCTTTAGTAAATAAATCCGTTATGTTATTTACGAGTACGGATTAGTTACGTGCGTTTGTTATTTCCATAGTTAGGTAAGAATTCGTTCTATATTAGTCTAGTCGCGTTAATAAGAATACGAATTTCACCACGTATCAAAAGAATTTGGGATAGCTACGGACACAACGGAGGGGGAATTTTCCTAACCACTAGATAGATCACGACTGGCCAATTTTGAAAATATAAATTCTTAACAAAAAAAAAAATAATAATATTAGCTTTCATGTAAATATACTTCCGAAGTTCTAAGTTTGACTTAAGTTTTTATCTAGTAGCTTAAAGCATAAAGTGTGTGCTTAAAAGCCACAAAAGTTGTAATAAAGCTCGATGCGGTAGCTTAAAGTCTCAAGCTTTGGGCTTTTCGTAAAACTTATATTATTAAACTTTATAGATAGGTATTTAGCTTAGGTGTACAGGTAGATACGTTACAAGCTGGCATGATTTTTGTGTCCAGATATCCACTATAAACAAGAATTACAAAGAGCATTACATCTTTATACGTTTAAAAGTGCAAAGGCATATGAAACCACATAAAATCACATAAATATAAAATTTTAACAATGTTGTAATTTTAAAAATTTAAAAATTATTATAATCAATTATTTTTTAAATATTATTAATAACTAACTAACCATCACGCCGTTTCCCTGCAGGGGTAGGCAGAGAGGATTGAACGCCACACTCTTCTATCCTGGCACACCACTTTTGCCTCGGCCACATTCATACATCATCTCATACACATTCTACGGTTGTTGCGGCTTTTAACAGGGCCATCCTCAAATACTTGTAGTACCTGATTGTGCCAGGTCTTTCGCACACGCCTCTATTCCTGTTGCCTTCAACATTCGCCTCATATATTTTCTTAACCATCCTTTCCTCGTTCATACGTTCCACATGACCAAACCATCTCAGCACTCCTTTCTTTATTCTAGTGAATGCAATGCTGGCTGTAGTGTGGTAGATAGAATATTATTAATATATACAATAAAATAAAATTAATTTTTTTAAATATATTATTAAAATGTTAAAAATTAAAAAATTAAAAAAACTCACTATAAACAAGAATTACAAAGAGTATTACATCTTTATATGTTTAAAAGTGCAAAGGCTTATGAAACCACCTAAAATCAAATAAATGAAAATTTTAACATTATTGTAATTTCAGTGTATTCAGTGTTATGTGTTTAAAATAATGTTTATCATAATACAACTGGGATTTGATGCTATATCTTTTTTTCTGGCTCGATCTTATAATCGTCTTGAATATTGATTTATAGAAAGTTTAAGAGTAACATCATTTACTTTAATGTTGCTACATTTCATATCAAATGATCGACGGATTTGAGAGATTGTTGGATGAGGATAAATCGAGATAATTGTAGTGTCTGCGATAAGTGTCTCCGGGTTACACTAATCAGCCATTTAACTGTCAAACACATTTGACATGAGGGGACACCATGAAGCCTAGGGGAAATCTTTAAGGGTGTTTGCTTTAAACGTATATTAAAAGTTGGGAAACTCTCGTCCATAAACTTTGATTCAAATCATGCAAAGCAAACTTTGATGCAAGGTAAAATTATATATGACATTGTACATTATATCCA
Organism: Agrypnia vestita; assembly: GCA_016648135.1. NCBI lineage: Eukaryota > Metazoa > Arthropoda > Insecta > Trichoptera > Phryganeidae > Agrypnia > Agrypnia vestita. Next base: position 34,548 of record JADDOH010001261.1, read on the forward strand.
TCAAATATACGATGTTGAATGTCGTATTTAATGTCTTCTTTGCGTGGTCGAAAAATGCGCCCAATTGTGGTAATGACTAAGTATGATATGTAAAACACTCGCTCATATCAATCAAAATAGCGGTTATTATTTAATGGTGTTTTTATTTATTTCTTTTTCAATGATTTCTAGTTTTATAATTATGTATATCGCTATTGTATACAAGTTTCTTAAAAATATTAATGCATTTTGTTATTAAAATTTAAACATTACAAACAAGTATTTTTTTTATTTTCAATCCAATTTAGTGTTCTTATTTCTTCAATTCTAATGCATTTACTTTTTTAGAATAATTCTCATTGCCCTGTTTCGCACTGCTTTTAGTTTTATGAAATTTCCTTTATTGGCTAAGTACAATACTGTAACGCAATAGTTCTATAAGGGGTTATTATATTATTTTAAATAAAAATAATTACAGTTATCAAAAATGCGAATAATTGTGACCGCGAACAATTTTGGTTAAAAAATTATGTGCGGACGCTGTTCCGGATACCTACTTCTATAGTAGGCGTCTTACGTAAGTTGGTACAAAAAAGCTCAAAGAAGAAGCTGCAGTTACGTGTGCATACACCGCGTGATCCACTAATGTTCATCTTCCCAGACACAATGATGCATCGCCGCAACAAAAGCAGACTGAATATTGCAGCACATTTGTGAAGTTTTAACCGAGGCTCAAATATCATACGGGAAAACAATGTGGCCCCAGACAGCTTCCGGTAAACGCTTCCAACTAAACGTGACTGAACTGGGCTGAACGTGATAATCTCATTACTCTTGTGATCTCTTTGAGGAAACTTTTCCAAGAAAAATATTAAGAGGAATCTTTTAAAAACATACAGAAATTTCCTTTGTAACGACAATTCGGATAAAGACCTACTTTGTGATAATATACGAAAACATGATCTTGGAATAGATCTGTAATAAAAAATGTTAATTCTTCGTTTGTAAATTGTGTATAAAGCGTGATAAATAAAGTGACGACGGAAACTAATGTATTTTTTAATAAAAAAAAATTCTGTGTGGGATATAAAAGGAAAGGCAGCAATATCAAAATAAAATAATGGAGACATCGATTCGAGATTTTATAAAAAATATAGCCTATTAATTTATAGAAAACATGATTTAATAAGGGATAGATACCCTACATCTAGAATTCAGTACATTTTAAATAAGTAATCCTCGGTGGTTGCATTCAAAACATGTTTTATAAGTTTCGGATTTCGCTGCCTTTGCTTTTGTATCCCAGTCTTGTTATTAATATATTGATAACGGCTACAAAAATACAATATATGTTGATAACATCTGAAGATCCATGAAATATTTGAACAAATTATACAAATGATTAACGGATCATTTAAAAAAAATCAATAACTGCATTGCACAAAGCAATTACAATTTGATGTAAATTGGTTTAATACATTGCTGTCACAGAGTAAACATCTAGAATTAAAAGTTACACGTAAGCACAGTTTAAAAAAAAAAAAATTGACAACAATGGATTGTAACATTTTCATATTTCAAATAGTTTAAATACATACACTAACTGTTGGTAAGATAACTGATACAACTCCCTCCAGGTGCACAAGCGATTGGCTCATTTATGGAGAGTAAAGCAAGGAGTTGAAACGTGGACATTGAAAGTTAATATTATGAACCGTATAGTGGCATTTTAAATGTGGCTTCGTCGTGGAGCTTTGGAATTCCATGGACCAGCCATGGAATTCACCAACTCCAAGTGTTGAAAAGAACTGGCGTGGGGAGAGAGTTGTGGGCCAATATCAAAATGCGAAAGATGGCATACGTAACGGGCACTATTACACACTTTACGGAAGGAAAGACTGAAGCTATTCGCGGCGAAAACATCAGGAAATGGACCAGAGTATTGATGAGACCTCTTTTTTTTTTCTTTTTTTTTCTCACCATCATCCTTCACCATCATCCTGCTTAAAAAAGAGGTCTCATCAACACTTTGGCCACGAGGGCCAAAAGGATATGCCAAGACGAATATCTACAGGAGGAAATGATAACACTCAGCGACGCACTGGAAGGGAATGGTTACCAGAAGCGACAGATACAACGCATCATAGGAGGTCTGTTCGCCCTGAAAAACATACAGAACCTGAGTGCAAAGGCATCGCCTTCTGCCTTTTGTCCAAAGTGTTACAGACAGAATTGCCAGAGCTCTCAAGAAGAGAGATATTAAGACAGTTTTTGGTACCAACTCCAAAATTAAGGATATGTTGAGATCAGCAAAGGATCGAGATCGCTTGGAAACAGACGGTGTGTATAGACTCGATTGTCAAGACTGCGATAAAGTATACGTGGGGCAAACGGCGCGTACCATTTCCAAAAGGGTCAACGAGCACAAACAGGCATGCAAACTCGGTCATCCAGAAAAATCAGCACTGGCTGAGCATTTTCTGGATACCGGCCATCATTTTGCATTCGAACCGAAAGCCTAAGAGTCACCATGCGCGTCTTATCAAGGAAGCACTAGAAATCTACAAGCATCCGATAAACATTAATAGAGATGATGGTCTCAAATTAAAAACATCTTGGTATCCGGCGCTTCAAAGTCATTCTCGTCGCAGACTCCGCAGAGATAGTGATCAGACAACAGATGAATCATACATACAACGCAATACAACACATCATGACTTCGGCACGGTATTGCAAGTCGATACTTAACCACAACACCAACATTCAAGACAACACATCAGCCCTGATGATGGACCCTGCAATGGGATCCGAAACGTCGGCCCGACGTACCCCAGTAAACACAAACTTGAAGATTCTGAGTGGCCGTGAAAACCTAAGAACATTCTTCACTATTTCGTCGCTTCGTTCTGCTAAGGCAACATCACTTTGTTCTGTTCATGTGAGCCTCTATGACTTTAGTTTATTTAATTTTTGTTTGGATTTTTTCGTATCACATCCTCACTTCACAAGTTGAAATATCTTCGTTAACAGCAGCTGCAACCTTTACTTGATCCGTGCGACTAAATTGTTGGTCTTATTACAGATTTTCAACACTCGCCTCATATTTTCTGAACCATCATTTCCTCGTTCATACGTTCTACATGACCAAACCATCTCAACACTCCTTTCTTTATTATATCTACCAACAAGTATCGAAGGCAACAGGAATAGAGGGCGTGTGCGAAAGACCTGGATAAGATACTACAATTATTTAAGGATGGCCCTATTAAAAGCCGCAACAACCGTAGAACTTGTATGAGATGATGTAGGAATGTGGCCGAAGCAAAAGTGGTGTGCCAGGATAGAAGAGTGTAGCGTTCGTTCCTTTCTGCCAACCCCTGCGGGGAAACGGCGTGATGGCCAGTTATATACTACAGATTTTGCAAGTGGTATGAGAGATTAATAAATTGTTTATCATTTTTGGTCATTTTTTTATTAACAACTAACTAACTATCATTTTTGGTCATTTTTTTATTAACAACTAACTAACTAACTACCATCACGCCGTTTCCCCGTGGGGGTAGGCAGAGAGGATAGAGCGCCATACAACTTTCGCTTCGTCTACATTCATACATCTTCGCATGCAAGCTCGACGGTTATTCAGGCTTCTAACAGGACCATCTTCAAGTATCTGGTTAATCTGGTCATGCCACGTCTTCCGTGGTCGCCGTTTCTTTCTTATTAACAAATGGTGTAAATATATAACCTAATATTCACCCATTATACCTATCGTTTCATTCTGTTGATTTAAATTGACTGGGTTGTATAAAAAATTTTAAGCTCTGCTTGAAATAAAATAAATAGAAATTGAAAAAATTATGATTTTCTCTTTTTCCTGCCTGGAGCTGGTTTAACGTTCACCAAAAATCTGTCCAAAGATCTTGGACAGATTTATTGCTACACATGCTATTACATTCTTACTATATATGCTACTACATTCCTGCTTTATATGCTACTACATTCTCCTCAGGATTTTTCGGAAATATGACATTGTCTAGTCCACCATTCGATGCACCCAATTCGAATTGCAAACAAGTGTTTTGTACCAAAAATAAAATTTCGCAAGTTAGTCCAAAGCGGACGTATACAGAGGTACCACTACACTTGAATCTTCTTCTTATAGTACCATCTCCTATCAGAGATCGGCCATCAAATTGCTGATCACGACTCTATTAACCGCTGCACGGTACAACTCAGTCCAGTTACACTGGTATCAGTTTCTCAAGTTACGCAGCCATGTGACGCGGCGTTTTTCTACACTACTTTTCCAATTCATTTTCTCCTGGATTATGAATTGATTACTTTGTATACTTTACTCTCGTCATCATAATAATCAAGCTTTCTTATCTTATGTCCGCAGCACTTTAAGGCATTGTCCATACGCCGGAGGACTTTAGCATTCGTGATTCTATCCACCAAAGAAACTTTCAGAATGCGTCTATAGAGATACATCTCAAAAGCTTCGACTTGCGGATTAATTTTTGGTGTAGTGTCCGTGTCTCCATGTTAATTTATATAAGATAAGGACGAAAATATAACATAATTTTTGGTAAAAACTAACCGGTTTCGGAAATAACGTTCCTTCGTCAGGGTATGCTTAGTGATAATTAAGTTTTACAAATTATGAATAATCATACCTCGGTGTCAAGTGTCCAAATGGGGGTAAATAGTAGGGGGTGCGAAAGAAACAGGTGATAGGATGAAAAGAAACATATTCAAGAGAGGACTGTAAGTTTTTGGTTATTCTAGAATAATTAGTATTAAGTAATTTTTTTTTTTTTTTTAAATCCTTGTTTACAAATAAAGGTACTTAATACTAATTTAACAATAAAACATAAGATAAATTACACATTTTTTTGTTTTGTTTAATTTGTGGATTATGCCACTCTACTAGGCTACGCCTGTCCCAGAGTGGCGTTATAGAATACAATTATAATATTTTTTCGAATTCGTCAGTAATATTTATTTTCATAAGGTAGTAATTATGTATCTACAAAGTATCAAGTGGAATGTTAGTGAAAGTTGAGTGAGTCATAAGTCCAAGTGTAAATATGTGCAGAATAATTTTAATGTAAAATGTTTAATGTAAAAAGGGTCAAAGTTTTGTTTAAGATTATTTTTTATTTTCCTTAATTAATTTATTTATTTATATAGGTATATATTTTTATTTGAAGACATTTAGTATTAAGTATATCCTGACGAAGGAATGTTGTTTCCGAAACCGGTTGGTTTTTACCAAAAATTAAACGCTGATAAATTTATTTTTTTCAAATTCAAATGTTTATTCAATGTTCAATGTTACAAATGTTTACAGTGTTTACAAAATTTAATGAAGCTTTTTTCATTGTTGTTGAGTGTCTTGGCAGCAAGAAAACACTAAATTGATTTGACGCCCTGCCTGCTACACTAGTAATTTACTGTATTATAGCAGACAGTGCTCTTCCAGTAGTATATTGTTCAAGAATATTTATTATTTATATAACATTTGTGTATAAATCTTATTGCCAATTAAAATTAAGTAATAGTAATAATTAAATGTTTACAATTTAATAATGGTGTTAATTATTTATATTCTAGACAAAGGAAAAAAAATGATCTGAAAGGGATATTAATAAAATAAAATAAAACAATTAAAAGTATTTAAAAAGATGACAGTAACAGTAAGACAGTAAGTGACAGTAAATGTTCTTGTAGGAATAGTATATTTTAAATTTAGTTTATATCATGGCTTTTAATAGGTTTTGGGCATGCTTCCTTCCCTTTCCATGCAGCCAGAGTTTCACTTTAGAAGAAAAATACGCGAGACTATGGCTACATGTTTTAAGTTTAGTGTTAAGAGTATTGAATGTTTTTGGTGCTTGGAAGAGGTGAAATCTTTGTGAAAAAGTTTTTTTGAATTTTGGTACAATATAGTTGCAGTTCACCTGTGCCCTTGTTGAATGTGAGTGAGTTATTTGTTGGTGATCTTGTTTATGTCGGAAAAAATATTTTAAAGTGTTGAGTAAATATGTTTGATTGATGTCCAGGACGTGACATTCTCTGAAAAGTTCTTCTGAAGGAAAACGAAATGGCTTTTTATGAAGAACTCTCAATACCATTTTCTGGGCTTTGCTTAATGAATCTAATATATTACAAGCTGCACCACCCCAACTGACAGTTGCATAATTAATGAGTGAGTGACACAGTGCATAGTATACTATTCTTCTTGTCGGTGCGTCGAGTACATCTCTAATTTCTTTGAAAAAATAAACAAGCTTTCTTATTCGGATTGTAAGATTCAAAATATGTTTTCTCCAGTTTAGATGCTGGTCTATGTACACACCTATATATCGTATATCTTCCGTTGTCTGCAGATTAGTACAATCACAGGGTTTATCTTTTGATTGACATGTGTGAATCAGTAGATTTTTGGGCTGCTTTATTACTGTTCTTTTACTGATGGAGAAACACAGGTATTTTGTCTTTGAAGCATTTACTGTTAGTAGATTTTTGTCAAGCCATGATGTTATTCGATTCAATCCACTTTGTGCCTTTTTTAAAACATTTTCCCAGGAATCATCTTGAAAAAGAAGCACTGTGTCATCTGCGAAAGAAATTATTTTACCGTTTTCTAAATTGGAGTTACACATTTCATTGACATATATGAGGAAGAGCGTGGGTCCCAAAACACTTCCTTGCGGTACTCCATATGATGTTTTGTGGAGGTTGCTGCAGTGGTCGCCCGATTTAACTACCTGAACCCTGTTATTTAGATAATCTTCAAACCACGCCAAAGCCGTCCCCCTTATTCCCAAAGCTGATAACTTGTGCAGCAGCAGTGGATGAGACACCGTATCGAAAGCTTTGGCTAGGTCCAAAAATATACCAATACAACGTTTGTCTTTATCTAATTGTGTAACTAAGAATTCCGTTAGTTGACATATTGCATCTTCTGTTGAGAGTTTTGATTGGAACCCGTATTGATTGTTGGAGATTATTTTGTGAATATCCAGGTATTTTAAAAGACGTACTTTAACTATCTTCTCTAAGATTTTAGAAAAAACACTCAGGAGCGATATAGGTCTATAGTGGCTCGGATTACGGGGATCACCACCTTTGAATATTGGACAGATTCTAGCCAGTTTTAGTGCATTTGGAAAGATACCCGTTGAGAGACTTTAATTGAATATATAACAAAGAGGTTTACTTAATTGGTCTTTATTATACTTCACTACTTTTGCTGTTACCTCATCGTTTCCAGGGGCACTGTGAGACTTTAGGTTACTAATAATTGCAGCAATTTCATGAATGGAGGTTGGAGCAAAGAAAAATGAATATGGATTTGCTGAATTTAAATTTGTTTTGAGGTTTTCTTCAGTAGTTTTTAGACGAGACAAAATATTTTGTGCTAAATTTTTACCAAGCGAAGCGAAATGCCCGTTTACATTATCTAGCACTTCAGTAATGGCCTTATCCCTCAGTAGCATGATTTTTGTTTGGAATCAGCATATCACATATATCATTGCTTCTAGTATTTTGTGTAGAAGTCATTTCTCTTATAATTTCCCATGTTTTCTTTGCATCACGTTGATTTTCTTTTATAATATTTTTGTAATATAAGTGTTTAGCGGATTTGACCACTCTATTACAAATATTTCTATACTTTTTGTAAAAGTTTTGTAAGCCGACATTTAGAGGGTTAAGTTTAGAGTGTTTGTGTAACACATCTCTCTTATTTATGCAGTTAACTAAACTTTCAGTTATCCAAGATTTCTTAATTTTTTTCCTCGATTTATTAGATATATGTTCTTGATTTTTTTTAATGTGGCTTTGTAGAATATACAGGAATTTTGAATATGATGTATTAGCATCATTAGTCTCGTATACTGGTAACCAAGTTTCTTTTTCCAAGTCTTTTTTTAGCATTTCAAAATTTAGTTTGTGTCGGGGTTTTGTATAAGATTTTGTATTTATTTTTTGTGTTCCAATATCAATCATTACTGGAAAGTGATCCGTGATAGTAGTTTCACATACAATTCCTTTCACCAAGAATTTGCTTTTAACCATAATATGGTCTAAACATGCGTTACCTCTTGTTGGGTTGTTGATGGCAGGAACGAAACCTTGTTGATAAACTAAGTAAATTTGTTTAATTATATTTATAATGAATCAACACAAAGTGAAAACATAATGTACTTGGATAATATCCATTTATTAAATTAATCTAGAAAACAAGGTATTAGCTTTGTGCAATTGCTTGTGATCCACTCAAAATATATATTCGCATTTACATGATATTTCAACAATAAGAATATAATTTGCGCATTGATATAAAAGATAAAATAGTACGTTATATTATTTAAAAAAATATTATATTAAGTAATCGTTTCACTATTTATACATGTTACTAATCTTCTTAACATTGGAAACATATGGATGCCGCCGTTAACTGGAAGTTTCGCATTCTCGAACCATCTGGAATAAAAAGTTCAATTAAAATTATTACGTCGGCCTTTTCCTACCATTCCTCTCCAGGAATTTCATCTTTGCCAAACGAATGAATTCTTGACCTGATTTTTTACTTTTGAAAAAGCTTTTGATAGAACCGATTCTCCGGTTATTGATTGAGGCATAAAGCAAATAAGCGGAAAATAACTTTACTAGAGATGAGAAAAAATTCTAAGATCTTAAATAATAACGCGTTACATGCCTCTGATGTGTGTACCCATCCCATAAAATGTTTTATTTTTCGAAAAAAAAAAATTTAGGTAAATGCGTAAAATAAAATAAAAGTCTCCCTTATGGAGAACCGAGCCTCAGTTTCCCTAGTGACTCATGGGGTTGGTAATCATCGCGTTACCAATGAAAATGGATGACAGCTGAAAAACCAAATCTTTATATTAATATCAAAGCTTAAAAATTTCGCCAATTGTAATCTTTTTTTAACAAAATTTATATTAGCAAAAATTTTATTTAGGCAAGGTAAGGATAGTTCTATGTATAAATAATAAAGTGTCTCATAAGAAATAAATCAATTCACTTAACGCAATCAATATCTTTTGTTGATTTAAAAAAGGCTTTAGAAGCGCCTGGTATCGGTAAAGCTGAAATGACCTGAACAAAACGTTATGAAAAGTTTTACGTATTCATTTTTATTTTGTTACAATTTTTACAACAAATATACTATACTAATAAACATATTCTAAATATGTGGGGTAAAGTAACAAAATCGCCAATATGTAGTTGACAAAGATAGAGGGCAAGAACATGTTGAAAATCTCCGCTCTGGCTACAAAACCAGTAACAATATATCTCAATTTCGTTTATTGTATAATTAAAGCCTCTTTTGCTGCTGTTGGCTTATATTAAATACCGTACGTAAAGCTTATGTTTAAAATTAATCACAAGATTAAAGTACAAAATAAGTAAATGAAATATTTCGTATTTTTTCGTATTTTTTCGTATTTTTTCGGGTCGCTAAATTTCAATCTTACTATTAGGGCGAGCGCCTTCAAATTCCTGGTTCGGAGGAACAATCTCAAAGGATTCTTAATTAATCCGCCCTTTGGTCGGAAGGCTGAAATTTCTCCGCGCACCGGGCAAGTATTAAAAGAAAATCAGTTGCGGTGTAGTTTCTTTGTGTGTTTTTCCGCCGCGTTCAATGAAACTGCTAAACTTAATTTTAAGCAACAATATGAGTTTTAAAACGCTCTCTTCAGTTTCGCCGGTAGTTCTTTATTCCTCCCCCCTTTATGCCCCCCGCCACCCCACCCCGCGGAACACAAAGGAAAAGTTTCCAACATCAAAGCCTCGCGCAGCGCCCGGGTTAGAAAAACCTTCCGAGATATGCGGTCAGATAAAATAACATTTTCTACTTTGTTGGGCGTTCAGCTTTGTCAGATATTTTAATTATACTCCTACAGATACAAACTTTTCATACAATCACTAAAGTTCGGCTTTCAGCTCCCCCCAGCCCTCCCTGCCGCCCTTACGACTCTTCTCGGGATGAATCTCCCTGACGTGTGTTTTTGTTACGTTTGTATTGACTTTTGATATTCCGGCGTCTGTTTCTTTATGTCGTTTCGACCACCTCGTTTTTCTTTGTGTAAAATGCTAACTACACAAATTAATGAAACAAACTATTATGTACAGCCGGATTTTATCTTCTGGTTTGTGTCTTTTAGGGTATTATGCCGTGTTATTTCGACATTTCTTGCCGACGTTTCGGATCCCATTACAGAGTCCAGGGCTGATGTGTTATTGTGAGTTTTGGTGTTGTGGTTAAGTATTGGCTAGCAATACCGTGTCGAAAGCTTGGTTTTTCTGTGTTTATGTGTTACGTGGCAATACCGTATCGGAGTCGTGTTATCTTGTATTGTGTGTATGTTTCATCTATTGTCTGATCACTATCTCTGCGGAAACTGCGACGAGATGGACTTTGAAGCGCCGGATACCATGATGTTCGGCTTTTAATTTGAGACCATCATCTCTATTCATATTTATCGGGTGCTTGTAGATTCTGGGTGCTTCCTGATACGTCGCGTATGATGACTCTTGGGCTTTCCAAGGATTTTCGGTTCGAATACAAAATGATGGCCAGTATCCAGAAAATGCTCAGCCAATGCTGATTTTCTTGAATAAAAGAGTTTGAATGCCCGTTTGTGCTCGTTAATCCTTTTGGAAATTGTATGCGCCATTTGTCCTACGTATACTTTATAGAAATCTTAACAGTCGAGTCTATCTATACACTCCATACGTTTGTAAGCGATCTCTATCCTTCGCTGATCTCAACAAGTCTTTAATTTTTGAGTCGGTTCCAAAAACTATCTTGATGTCTCTTTTCTTGAGAGCTCTAGCAATTCTGTCCATAACGCTTTGAACAAAAGGTAGGAAGGCGATGCTAACACTCACAATTACACATCAGCCCTGATGATGAACCCTGCAATGGGATCCGAAACGTCGGCCAGAAAGGTCGTAATAACACGGCATAATATCCCAGAAGACACAAACCAGAAGATTCTGAGTGGCCGTGAAAACCTAAAAACATTCTTAGCCTGATTTTAGTTAAAAATAAATAATAAGCAATAAAATCAGAATACTGCAATATAGCACGTCTTTGCGACTGACTTGTCCACATTTCAGAACTTCCCGCTTGACTCTTTATAACTTTTTTCGCTAATGAAAATACAGTTACAATTTAAAGTTAATTACCCCAAATCATGTATCTGAACTCGGGACATTAGTCACAGATGTTATTATTTATTATTGTATACACATAGTGAAGTGTTATGAATAACAACAGTCCTTTAAAGCAATGAATTTATTTATATTAATCAAATATATCGGGAGACAATGTTATTGCTCAGAGCTCGAGCCGCGACACCTATACACGTATAGAAGCATACACACAATTTGATATAGATGGAGCTCACGTCGCTTCGTATTATCTTAACACCTCCCCTCGAAGTCGTGAGCGAGTATTCCTATTCCTATTCTTACATACTCTCATCCATCATACCTAGGTTACGCAGACAATCATGATGTTTTGATCCACTCAAACCTTTTGTCAAAACATCAGCAGGCATCTCATCAGTACATAAGTATTTCAAATCAATTACACCTTGTTCGCACATATCTCGAATAAAGTGGTGTCTCACTGCTATATGTTTTGTGCGAGAATGAAAGTTTCTACTCTGAGCAAGTTTTATGGCACCCTGATTATCGTTGAATAACGTCACACACTCACTTTCAATACCAACGTTACCCAAAACATCACGTAAATATATGGCTTCCTTTGAAGCTTCGGATAGTGCCATGTATTCCGCTTCCGTACTCGATAGCGCAACACTCCGTTGCTTACGTGCCTCCCAACTGATCGGGGCACCGGCTAAAATAAATGCTAATCCAGAATATGATCTACGATCTATGGCATTTGCTCCCCAGTCTGCATCGACCACACCGAACAAAGGCAGCCCGGTTCTTTCATAAACTAAACCGTAGTCAGATGTACCTTTTAAATATCTCATGATACGTTTAGCCGCCTTCCAGTGCTCCACACTATAATTACTATTAAATTGGCTTAAATAATTTACGGCAAACGCTATGTCTGGTCTAGTCGATACAGCCAGATAAAGTAACCCTCCTATCAAGCTTTGGTATGGGTACTGTTTCATTATGTCCTCATTCACACATACCGGTTTTTCTAATTTCACATTAACATCTAAAGGCGTCACTGCAGCTTTACACTCACTCATATGGAATCGTTCTAACACTTTCTCTGTATAAACCCTTTGATTAAGAAACACTCTGTTTTCATCATCACGACTAAATTCAATACCCAAACAATTACTTATCAAAAAAATCCTTACACTCTTTTGTTAAATGCCCACGACGACGACACCGGTAACACTCAATGTAATTCTTATTATCGCGGTGGTCATGATTCTTCTTTTGAAAGGCATTTTCCAAGGCATCTTCCCCAACGGACAATATCCTCGATGTCACAAGTCCTTCGTATTTCGGAATTCTTCACTCGGTGTCGGAATGTCAGTCCTGCAATGGGTCGGAGAGTCTTCATCTCAGTTGTTCTTAGGAGATTTTTAGTTCTGGTAGTGTCAGTCCTTGTCTCGATACCGTACGTCATGATTGGGCGGACACAGGTCTTATATATTTTCACTTTGCTCTCCTTGAGCATGTGTTCGTTTCTCCAGACGGCATTTCTCAAGTACCCAGCAACAGTTGCGGCTTTGTTTGCTTGGTCTCTTACTTCTTCGTAGAGGTCGTTACTGCTGGATATCTTGACACCCAAGTACTTGAAGCTCATTACTTACTCTATTATTTTATCGTTGCAAGCTTGTATCGTATTGGCTGTTTCGATGTCACTGTGCTCTTAGTCTTATCTACGGAGGTTTTCATGTTGAATATTTGTGAGGATGTAAGAAAATTTGTGCAGAAGTTTTTGAAGATCATCTTAGGAGTTGGCTATTAATACCGCATAATCAGCATAACATATTATATCTATCTTTTTGTCTCCCATGTTGTAGCCTAGATTCATTGATTTGACATATTCTATTAGCTTATCCAGGATATTGAATAAGAAGGGGCTCAAGCTATCTCCCTCTGATGCCTACTGCGGCTGAGATTTCTTTCGATAATTTACCTTTATGCGCATTTTATTGTTAGTATTCAAATTATGTATAGCTTTGATGATGGGTAATGGTACATCTTTTTCTGCAAGAATATCTGTAACATCTTCTAGAAGCACTCTGTCAAAGGCTTTAGTGAGGTCAACAAAACACATATACGTCAGTTTATTATATTCAATAGATTTTTCCCATATTAATATTGCGTCAGTGTTGGAACGGTTTTTTATGAAACCTTGCTGTTCATCACAATTTTGTATTATATACTCCAGTTTTGTTCTTACAATGTTTGTGAAGAGTCTTTGTGATGCGCATAAAAGGGATATTCCTCTATAATTTTCCGGGTTTGTTTTGGTACCTTTCTTAAATATAGGAATGGTGATACTCAGTCTCCATTTGTTTGGTATTTCAGATTGTTCGAAGATTGTGTTGAACAGTTTATTTAGTTCTATCGCTAACTTTGTACCTCCATATTTTATGAGTTCATTTGGGATTTCGTCTATTTTTATTTCCGGGAAATTTTCTGTTCTTTAGCTTCTTTATGGCTGAAATCACTTCGTTAGTGCTCAGGATCACGTTCGATCCATCGTCATGGCCATCGTCCAACACTCTCAAACAAGTTTTCAAAATAGTTTTTCTACTCAGTTATAGATATTTAATTTGCTTTAATTTATAGTATTCATTTATAGGCTTTTTTTGTTTTCTTAGCATGTTCCATATCCTTCCCTGTGCTCCGTAAAGATCTCTCTCGATGTCCCTGGTAAACTTTAGCCAGTATTACTTCTTTATTTTATCTATTTCAGTCCGGGACATCAAGCATCGGAAAACAATGGATCAGATTAAATTCGTGATCAGTAAACTAATTTAATTAATAAAATGTCTAGTGTTTTACTTATCTTCCACAGCCAAGATCCCGTGATAATATAATCTACTATATTTTCTTTAAAGCACTTAAATTAATTAACATATTTATATATTATTTAGTAGCTGCAACCCACCAAAAATGACGGAACATTGGTTTGCGTCTTTGCTTAGCCCTGATATATATTTATAGCATCTTTTTGGCGCTCCACAGAGAGACAGCCGTAGCAATATGCGTGAAACAGCCTGTTCGGGTTTGGTGGCCCGGGGTTCAAGCCCCATCGCCGGTCATTTAATTTATTTTTTAGCCGTGAATTCTAAAAAAATTACGAACGTTACACAATGTTACGGGGACGGACGGACGGACAAACAGCGAAATTATTATGTTTAATGTATCTACTGTACTGATTTATTTAGTTATTACGGTGAATACGACCGTTTAAAATCATTCTAACCATAAATATGTCTAAATAAACATGTAAACTTTGTATTAAAATTTGAGACTATATAATAAAATATGTACATTTAACTCAAGAGATTTACACAATTTTCACTCATCCTGCTCTTTACAAAAAGGCTAAAGTGCCTAATACTAGGTAAGGTAGCATTCCACATATCAATTTCGGCATATATATTTACATTGCCTGGAGGCAATACGTTGTGGTACCATGTAGAGGCAACACTTTTGTACGATTGAATAATTGTTTAATAAAATATATGCTAAAAATATCTACGATTTTTATATTTTATATTTTTCCAATTCATAAAAAAGATTAATTCCGCACCAGAAAGTAGATACAGTAGATATAATAAAAGTGACGCAGATATTTGAAAATATGATTAAAATATACTTAAACTTACAAAACGTGAGACCACATGGTACCTGATAGTAACTGGCAAAATAAAATCCGAATTGTAATAATTTCGTTGTCTGTCTGTCCGTTCGTCTATCTGTCTGTCTGCCTTTCTTTGTAACTTCGTGTAACGTCCGTAACTTCTTTACAGAAAAAAAAAAGTGTTTTTTTTACGAAAAAAAAATTTTCAAAATTTTATTTTGGGAATATTTTTTTAATAAAATAAATAAATACTTATTCCTTAGGAACCGACATGAAAAAGTACCGTCATTTTTACGGGTTACAGCTAGCGTTTAATAAATTCGAACAAGCGAAACAATTATATGAGAGGCTTTATTTAAGTAACTAACATTCATCCAATTATATTTTTTTAAGAACATATTTATAATGTATCCAAAAATTTATACTTTTGAATTATTAGTTTCAAAACAAATACCTAAAAGACCTTTTTCAATACTGAAATTCTCGCAAAGTAATTGAAAACGATGTAATTCATAAAAAAAAAACATTTGGGGGCGATGAAAAGATATTTTGTATTTATCCATGATGCCCCCCAGTAGCCTTAAGGCATGTTTTTTAATCACAGCTCCGAATCTTCGTGTTTTGTTTTCAAGAATATAAGTTGGTACCAGCTACTTACTGGGTTTTTGAAATAATGCAGAAGACATTAGGCTCACCAACGAATTTTGTAAATAAGCAGTTTTGTCAATTTACTGGGGTCGGTTGTGCTGTTCGTGGTATACAGGGTTATTTTTAAAACATTAATAACCTCGCAGGACTATGTTCCTGCCTTGACTGTGAGTCGAAAATGTTCAAACTATTAGGACCTAATATCAATAGTCATGGAGATATGCGACATCAAAGTTGTCATTTTTTTTCAATATTTCTGACTTATTTTTTGTAAAACGTTGGATTACCATTACAGTTACTCATATCGATTACGAAAAATTCATTCGTTTCGATACAAGTCAAATAAAATGATAAAAACCCTGAAAACATTCCATTTGAAATGTTTTCCAATTGGAATTCAAAGGTTTTTTTATTTTTTATTTGACTTGTATTAAAGGGAATAAATTTTTCATACTCGCTATAAGTTACTGTAATGATAGTCCAACGTTTTACAAAAAATAAGTCAGAAATATTGAGAGAAAAAATGCAAACTTTGATGTCGCATATCTCCATAACTATTGATATTAGGACATAATAGCTAGAACATTTTCGACTCATAATCAAGGCAGGAACATAGTCCTGCGAGGTTATTAATGTTTTACAAATAACCCTGTATAGGGATGAAGTAAGCTATCGGACATTCGGAGTGTTGTCCAATTACTGTATCACATTTTATAATTACTGTATCTAAAGTTTTAAAGAAATCTTTACACAAATGGGAGAACCCACACCGTACGCAACAATAAAATATGAAAATAAAACACAAATCACTTTGTTTTCACCACTTTATTAGATTATACAATCTACACGTTTCGAGAACAATGTTCTCTCCTTCAGGATGGTTTGTCTACTAAAATTTAAGAAGTTAAACCATGCAAGTGTGTAACGGTGAAGGGAGAGGGAGAGGGGGGGGTCGGAGATGTTAATTATTATGGAATGTCATCTGGAGAGGATGGAATCTTAAGTGGAAAAATATTCAATAGTGGGTTATGCAAAAATTTTGTCTGTGTATTTATTATATTTGAATAAATATTAACATTTTTCCTAATTTCAAGTATTTCTATATTATTTATTTGTGGGATCTTATTACTAACATGTTAAATTTTTAAATCTGTATTAATATTAAATGTATGGTAATATTCTATTAAATTGTTGCAAAATCGGACTCAACATCGCTAGTTAGAGCTTTGATGTGTTCTTTAACTCTAGTTTCAAAATTTATTTTTGTTTTGGTAAAATAAAATGTCGTTTGTTATGGTAACAAAAATGGTTATGAAAAATAAACATTTTATGGTTAACAAAAATAATTTTTGTTTTTTTTATGGTATTTGTACGTATCATATTCCCATGTAGGAAAACCAGGGGATTTATTTGCACACCTGACAAACGAAAACACCAAAAATATTGTATATTCAAGAGCATTGCAATGAATTTGTGGCTTTTCATACCACAATTCATAAACCACCCATCTAGGCCATACACACACATCGTGGCAAGAATGCCGCATAAGCAGATCGAAGCACGAGCAAGGTACAGTAACGGTCTACAGGTCATTGCACCGTCAGCCAATTTCGACGATTTCTCCACACACACAGCTTCACTTCAAGAAACTTCTTTGTTCGCAAATCATATAAAAAGCAGCCCACGCCCTATACGGGCGTGTCAGTCTTCAATCGACCCCCGGCGTAAGATTGGAGGCTCTCGCCCTTCGAGTATCTATCATTGTCTTTATAATCGTACTTACGTATAACTTATACCTGTTTTATCGAGATAATAAAATCATCAAGCATTCTACGACTTTGGAGAATCCCGTCACATGACGGGTAGTGACCTTCATAATTAAAAGCAGTTTCTCCAAATCCATCATGCACATCATCCTCAACCAAAAACCCCCAAAAATTTAAAGTTGGATACTTTATGTAATCCAAAACTCAAAAACAATAAAGTATATGTAAATACCTAATCCATAATTGATATCAAACTTTCAGCGACTTATTAATTAGTGATTAATTAATTATTGTATACAAAAGTCATTAAACATGACTTAAAGTTATTTTTGATATGTAACATATTTCCTCTCACTTTCCTGCAATCTGTGGCAGTAATTTCGTGAAAAAGGACGGAAATACGTAACAGTAAAACAGCCAGGGAAACGTGCGCAATTTCATTTAATCAATGAGCGCGATGTAAAAAAAATCATCATTTATAAACAAATCAATGTCCATCAAGTGCCATCAGAGCGAAGACGCACACTTCCAACATTCAACGCTTCCGATTTTGTATATATGTTGCGCGTCTGGTGTCAAGCGTGTGGATGTTGTAACTTGATATATTTTGGTTTTTATCTTCGAAACTATCCGATAAATACTTAATTTTTTTACATTAGTATAAACAATAACTACCCTAAATGATTTACATTCTCAAATTTTATGTAATAAAGTGATTATTTTTAAATATTTATTAAAAGTTTTCATATAACATGTATGGCGATACGCTACCGCCATCTATGAAAATAAATAAAAACGTATAATTGATCAAACACATTTCTAAACAAAATGCGTATGTAATTATAAGGTACCTACCTAGTGCGGCAAAATTCAATAATAAATAAATGCACATACATTTTCTTTATTTGTATTTACTGATTTATAAATATATAGGTATTAGCTTTTTTTAAATTTTGATGTTAATTTCTGTTGCTGCTCAATTGATATTTTTAATTGTGAGATGTCAAATGTTACACATCTGCACTATATAACTTTGCACTATATAATTTCGCCATATATAACTTCGTCTATCAACACTTTGTTATCGCTGGGTAATACTTATTTATCATTCACTAGAACGTTTCATCTAATTCTCGCTTGTAATTGTAGCGTTGATTTATTTACATTACATATTTTTGGAAAATTCTTTAAATGTCACATGTACTCCGTTTAAGCGTTTCTATTTAAATAAAACTGTATGTGAGTATAAATATTTAGGTCTCATCAGACCGAGGAGTCATGTAAAATTAATTTTAAAAAATTAGTACTAGGACCAAATGATTAATCAAAATTTTCTGACTGTATCTGATAAATCAGAAAGTTTTTTTATTTTACGCAATTTTATGAACTTGTTCAGATGATCAAGAAAGTACACCCTTTTCTATTCTGAAAATATCAATATTTGGATGTAAGATCTTTATCCCAATACTCAATAGACGAAAATAAAAATAAACTCAAATAATATTGTCGGTGTGCAGAAATTTAAAAATACTAAATTATTTTCTGGTTTGTGCCTTATGGGGTATTATGCCAGGTATTCGGTGTTCGTCGTACTTCAATAAAAAGATTTGTATATTTTCACGTACCTCTCTCAAAGTAAAAACCATTATTTGCGACGTCTGATAGCTGCCCTCCGCCGCAAACGTAACCTCACAATTCTCATTTTTCGACTAAAATTACATGAAATAACTACTGATGCTGTATTTAAAGCTTATAGAAAAAAAATATTTCATATGCACTTATTAATTTCTTCTCCCATAGCGCCCTGATGTAAAATTATGGCACGTTTGACCATAGAAAAAAAATATTGTTGAATTCTATTTACATTTTACGTTTGATGGATGACTTTGACTACACCACCGACGTATAACTACGTCTCGTTTATTTTTTGTTTTTATTTTCGTCTACTAAGCGTTGGGATAAAGATCTGACATCCCAATATTGCTATTTTCAGAATAGCACAGCATGTCAGTATTTTGTCGAAACTAAGACCGTTTAAATAATTTGGAAAATTTACATGTTTGTAAAGAAATTGATATTTAAACTGTATTTTTAAATTCAATCAAGAGAAAAATTCTCCCAATAGTAGAGAATCGAATTAATTACCTTTATTACAGAACAACGACAACATAACGTGATCTGAATAAAAAGAACAGTCTGAGGCTTAAATAATGTAACCATTTGTAGTTCATTAATTTGCTATTTCAGGATTGTGTATCCGTCTTATTTCACGTATTTTAATATCTATTCAAGCGACAAAAGGGATGTCCCTACAAATAGAGTCCTGATTTAATATATTCCCCCGCGCTGTGTCAATACGTTTGTTTCCTTGTGTTTTTTCAATCCAAATAAGTTAAACAAAGTTGTATAAAAGTATTCGACGAAGGATAAAACGATCCTAGAAGTCATTAAGACTTCAAACACGGCCTTTGAAAGTTTATCCACACAAAATGGGGAATACTGGGCGTATACGTACATACGTATGGAAGTGGTCTTTGTACAAACGTACATTCGTGTTCGTCGGGACTTTATTCCATGTCCTGCACCACTGTTCCTACCAACACCTGCTGCCCCGATCACTCCTGGTACTCGGTAGTTCGTCGAACAATTAATTAGTGAACTGATAACTCAATTTTGGCAGAGTTTACTCAACTGTTGGTTGGATTCAGTAGCTGTTCTGGCCCAATTTAGACCAAAACGACGACAAAAATTGTATTAAATCCTTGGGGTCGATTCTCTTTGGCGCAAGACCGCCCATTTCTCGTGTAACACAATGTGTTTTATCTCAAATAGCAGGATAAATTGAAGAATAAATTAAAACACCCACGCAAAAGCCAAGATCGGAATATTGTTTAAATTTCTGTTTGTGAAAAATTTTAACAAAGTGGTTTCAAGAATTTAAAATTAGGTAAGTGTAATAATATGAAGAACAATATATAATGTTGTTTGTTTTTTTCAGAAATGTATTAAAAAAAAATTTTTGATAAACGTATCACTTACTAAAACGTGAAGTGAAAAGTGAACACAAAATCTGCCATCACATTTAGCGTGAACTGGAAATCTACATGATAGGCAAAACACTAAGTAATATTTTTGTATTGTCATAAGTAAAGATAAACTTTTTGGAAAGTATAACTATTATTTTCACGATGCGATATGTATGTGTATATGAAATACGTGTGTCTTCAAGATTAAATCGCGATCGCGATAAAATTTTTAGTAGATTTTAGGAACACACCTTCAATTACGACAGGTGTTGAACCTAGCGTGCTAATGATCGGTAGAAAAATTAGATCAATTTTTGATACGTTGATACCAGACGATAGTAAATCTTTGGTTAGGATTAACAGAGAGATACAGGAGAGGATGAAATGGAAACAGAACAGGCAAAAAATTTATTATGGGGGGAAGAAAAGGGGAAAACATTTTAAAATTGGTTCTAAGGTTATGACAAGAGACTTCAGAGATTCGAAAAATAAATGGGTACCTGCTACAGTTATTAAAGTATTGGGAAATAGGAATTTTATAGTGGAAACTATGGGAAAATTAAAATGGAAAAGACATATGGATCACTTAGTAGGAAGGAGGGTACACTGGGAAGATAAAAATAATGAATCTGAGAGTATGAATGAATTGGGTCCACTTTATGAAGTGGACAATAAGACCATGGCTAATGAGGATTCTTCTCTTTCAGAAGGCACTCCGTGGAGAGACAGGCTGAGACCACGAAGAGGGGGATTTCGATATCCTAGATGACCTACAAACACATATACCAAAAAAAAATAAAGGAAAATTGTTATAGGAATTAAGGGTTGTGTATTATATATTGTATTATTATATTATGTGTTGTAATATTATATAATGTATTGTAATATGTAAATCAGGTATTTTTGGGTTAATTGGGGGAGTGTGATAGAGTGGTGTATGAGGAGTGCGTAGTGATAGTGTGAAAGAGATGAATGCATGCGGTAGGAAGCGGGGGAAACGAGCGACGCCATTCGGGCACTGACGGTCGCACGCAGAGGACTGTTTATAAATAAAGTGATAATTACTGAACAAGATCGGGTATTCAATTTCTTCCTTATTTCAAAGAAAACTCAGGAAGTGATTATACCACAGTTTCAGAATGTTTTTAGGTTTTCACGGCCACTCAGAATCTTCAAGTTTGTGTTTTCTGGGGTATTATGCAGTGTTATTACGACCTATCCAATTGCAGGGTCATCATGTGTGTTATCATCACACATCAGCCCTGATGATGGACCCTGCAATGGGATCCGAAACGTCGGCCCGAAAGGTCGTAATAACACCGCATACAATACCCCAGAAAACACAAACTTGATGCGGATGGTTTCCTTGTGAAAACCTAGGCCGACGTTTCATCACGGTAAAACATAAAGTATACACGCCCTCTACATTATTAATAAATGAATAAATTCAATAATATATGTCATAATTCAGACAATACAGGCATTATTAGAAAGACCGCAACCATTAAATTCATTTTCAATGTGCCGAAAAGTCTTATTATGAAAAATTATTGTATTTTTATGTAGTTTCTGATGATCTTAAAGACAAGATAATGGAGGAAAATTAAAAAGGTAGTACTTAAAAACAAGTGTTTTTATTTCCATATGTGTGATGATAGAGTTCTATAAACTTACCGCTGAAACAATAAATTTTTGATTGTTTTAAAACACGCCGTATTCATGTAAACAGATTTATTTATAGAATAAATTTTGTTCATTCCTATGCTTTAGGGCCTAATAAAGTTTTTTGTCAAACCTCCAACAATACCTTTCTAAATAATATTCGTATTGGTCTTATTTATCCATTCATATCGACCAATCGACCGGCCGCGTTAGCATTTAACGAGCGCCGATAGGTAAAAAAAAACAATAAAAAAATAGGAATACATATGAATAGGACTGAAATAAATATTAGTAAGATTTTTTTCAGTTTATTTGTTTTACTTAAGTATGAAAATTTTGTCTAGGATATGGTTAAAAAATCTAGTATTTAACTTCCGATATACATGGACTGAATAAAAATCCGCATTTTCGTAAAAAAGCGAAAAACATAATAAGTTAATTAATCAATTAGAAAGACAAACAGAAAAATCAAATCCACGAAAAAATATTTGGCTGCTACCGGGATTCGAACCACGGATCTGCTCGTATCCGGAGCAGGCAGGTTATCCAATTACGCTGTAGCGGCCTTATACATTTCCATGAATATATCTACCTTATCTATAAGTCTCATTTATTAATTGATTAACATATATTATCCATTTTTAGAGCAATCCACTTTTTCTGGTACGGTAAGCACAAATTACTTTGCGTAACTGCCGCTAGGGGACTCCGGAATCAAACGTTTTTATTTATTTTTATTTTTGGACACATTTGATACACCACCCATATATTATATTCATAATAAATACATAATAAATGAGACTTACAGATAAGGTCGATATATTCACGGAAATGTATAGCGGAAAGTCCGCTATAGCGTAATTGGATAACGCGCCTGCCCCGGATAGGAGAAGATCCGTGGTTCGAATCCCGGTAGCAGCCAAATATTTTTTCGTGGGTTTGATTTTTCTGTATGTCTTTCTAATTGATTAATTAATTTCGTTTTAAATTTCACAGAACTTTTTTCTGAAAAAATGCAACTTATAGATTTAATGTAATTAGTTTTGAAATTCCCCTTAAGGCGACACATTCACTGCAAATGCATATTTCGGCGTTTTTTTACGAAAATGTATTTTTTTTTATTAATTTATATCGGAATGTATTTTTTAGGACAATAACTTAGATATAACTTTTTTTATTATACAAAAGGAATAAACTGAACATTATTTACAATAATTAAAAAAATATAATAATTAATCGATAGGCCGCGGTCGAAAAAATCGTTTTTAGTGTCCTAGGCGGCGCTAATTTCTAATGAATATTTATATGTACGCGTAATATGTTTTTTTACACGTATAAAGTATACTTCATTATCTAGAATCCGTACTAAGAAAATTAGGAAGTATTCAATATTAATAAAGTTATAATGTTTTAAATTTGCAAGAAATTGTTACGTTTTTTCTTGATTTTAAAACGCTTTTGATTTATATAAAGAGATGATTTTAAATAGTATATTCTATTTATTCCCGTATTTTGAGGCTTTACTCACTAAATAAAAGTTTTTTTTTAAATAAAAACACCTCAATTATTATTTAAAAATAAAAATTCCAAAGTATGAAATGTCCCAATAAGTGAGGTAATTAAAAAAAAGAATGTCGCTGCCGACGGCAGAATGCCGCCTTGAAATATGATTTGCGAAATATAAAAGAGAAAAAGAAAATTTCAAAATGGAAACGACAAAAAGACTGTTGATCAGATATCTTCCCTTGTAGAGCACTAATTAGCGTGTCGAAGGTCGGAGCGGCGGGTTAATATTTTCGCTTCCCTCAGGTGCGCCTGCGAACGAAAGGGCCAAACTTTCGAACCGGTGTCAACAATTGCTCGCGCAGCGGGCGGGGGAATCAAATAAAGAAGGAGCGCCAAGTTTCGGCGTAGAGGGAAATTAAATGAAGAGATCACAGGAAAGAATCGTGTGTTGAGTTGTACAAAGTTTCCGATGAAAAGACATCGTAGGCGGGGTGCGGGGCGCGGTAACCGAATTAGTTTCGTGTTGGTTTTTTAATCATTTTTGTTTATTTTTGTAATTATCATTGTCTACGGTCCCGTTTTTCAACCGACAATAATCTCGAAATTATTTAAAAAATTTCTTCTTCTTCTTCTGCTTCATCTAGGACTGCGTCCTGTCGTTGCTCGGAGCCTGTGCCTGGGATACAGATGTCCAGCTATCTCGCCATCTTTTATGCGGTCTTCCTGGGAGTCCGGCACCAGACGGCAGCTTGTTCG
Organism: Agrypnia vestita; assembly: GCA_016648135.1. Classification (NCBI taxonomy): domain Eukaryota; kingdom Metazoa; phylum Arthropoda; class Insecta; order Trichoptera; family Phryganeidae; genus Agrypnia; species Agrypnia vestita. The sequence continues at coordinate 58,748 of JADDOH010001261.1, forward strand.
CTGCTATGCTCACTACTCTCTCGGAACAAGCTCTCTCCTCATGATCTCTCCAGTAACGTCTTCTAGATCTTCCCCATTGGACAATATCCTCGATGTCACAAGTCCTTCGTATTTCGGAATTCCTCACTCGGTCTCGGATTGTCAGTCCCGCAATGGATCGGAGAGTCTTCATCTCAGTTGTTCTCAGGAGATTTTTTGTTCTGGTAGTGTCAGCCCTTGTCTCGATACCGTACGTCATGATTGGGTATTTTAATTTTGTATATTTTAATTTTTTAATATTTTTTAATTAAAATTAATTATTTTTATTTTATTTTCCTTGTTACTGTTTTCTGTCAATGTATTTTACATTATCCTCTTTACTTTGTTTCTAATTGTATTTTTCTTTTGTCATCATCACTCTTGGCACTACAACCCTTGGTGGGTCTTGGCCTCCTCAATAATCTTCCTCCACTCATATTTTCTTTTGTATATTTTGACTTTTCTTTATGTGTTATGATTATGTATTTATGTATTTTCTCTTTTCAATAAAGACATATCTTAAGGCGGGGAAAGTGAATGGCTTTGTTCGATCGGCCGTGCCACTTCGTAACGGTTTATACGACCGGTGCGGTGCAGCACGGTCCTGCTTGTTAGTTGAAAAAAATTGTCAACCTCGAGAAGATTGAGTAGGACCGATATGGAAGCTTTTGCTCTTAAAACGATCCTGGGTAAGCGATGGGTATCATTCACTGACAATAATCGCAAAACAAATATATTTATTAATCTATACTAATAGGTATATAAAAAGGTAAAGTTTGGATATAGGAGGTAATCTCCGAAGCTACTCATCCGATTTCAAAAATTATTTCACCAATATTTAGAATGAACTTTCAGGTGGATGTAAGTTATATATTATGCTGTTAAAATAAAAGGGCTTTTCGTGGTACCTATTTTACAACTTACAACTAAAGTCGACGAAAAAATAGTCGAGCGATGAGTTTTTAACGAACGCTGCCTTAACGATAAGAGATATTTAAATACTTTTTATAGAGAAGTTGTAGAACTCAAAAAGTTCTATAAAAAAGTCTGCGATGACATGTGTCTTTATCTTAAGTTTAATACACAAATTGATAAAATATGACTAAAATTTACTAAAAATCTACGCGTGCGAAGCTGCGCGGTTAATTTTCTATACAAATCTGACCGCTTTGACTCAATTTTTTTATTTTTCAAAACAACGGAGCCATTGTGTTCCCCCACAAACTTATTTTTAGCTAAATCTTAAACCCGGACAACGCCAGGTACAAACAGCTAGTAACTATATAATTTTAAATTTAATTCAAATTGAAGATTATTTTTCACTTTAACACGAAAAAAGTCCACCGTCCTACGATAAAAAGTCCACGACACAGTTCCCACGTGACTAAATTTCCGTTTGATTCAACGACATAATCATACCAAAAAGAAATTCATATTATAAGATATATATCAAGCCGGAAAAACATATTTTAAGCAGAAGTGTTACGATTCGTGTGTAAAGAATTTTCTTGTCGTACAGTTTAATTATTGTAGTGACAATAAAAATGACTGGGTATATCCATAATGCATGAAAATGGCGGGGAATAACCAATAACCTAACGGAAAAGCTGTATAAAATAACAACCCTCTTAAGCTTCAGTCGACCGAGCTTCAAATTACCAATAAAAGCGAGACAACCGCATCCTTTGTATCAATTATTTGACTATAAAGAAAATTTTAGAGGAACATAAACATATCACTTTATTTTGTTATCTTTAGCCTTAGAAGTATTCTCGACGTATATGGATAAAGGCGACTTGAGAGAGCTCAAATATTCCAGAGATACTGAGAATCCAATCATATTCCAGTCTTAAATACACCAGGACTAGCTGTATCCGCACGGCTTCGCACGCGTAGATTTTTAGTACACTGTTTGGATCGTCATAGAACTTTCGCGAACCTTTTAGAACATTCTCCTTCCAGAACTTTCAATAAATTTATCGAATGTACAGGAACCTTCTAGACACACCGACACATTCCGCCACTCAGTTTAGAACCTTATAGAACTTTCGGGAATTTTCTAGAACCTTCTCCTTCCAGAACTTTCTAGAGCAGGTTTTTCCCGAACCTTCTAGACTCACCGACACAGTCGGCGGGCCTATTTTGAAACAATCTGAAACATTTGCGGCCTTCCCATAACAAAACAATGTGCTAGAAAGCACATTTTCGTCACCCACATGTGACACCAAGAGCTATTCACCATCATAACCACCGTTGGGTGGTTGTGGCTGGTTGGTTACACAACCGCCAGTAATCAATATATATATATATATTAGGTCCTTACATATGAAATTGACGTTTTACCGTACTGGCAAATTTGATCTCAAATATCTTCTCTTTGGTTAGGAATTCCAAATCCAAATTTTTACAGCTATTTACTCATGTATTTGTGTTTAGAAAATTATAATTCATTTGTTTTTTCCTCAATTGTTTTTTTCTTTGCGAGACTCAGTTTACAAAATGAAAAACTTGAAATATCGCGTTATTTACGAGTACGAGTTCCACCGTGGCACCAGTGCTGCAGAAACGGCTCGAAGGATTAATGATGTGTATGGCGACGGTGCCGCAAAAGAAAACACAGTGCGTTTTTGGTTCCAACGTTTTCGTTCTGGAAATTTCGACCTGCAGAACAAGCCCCGTGGACGGCCGGAGACCAAAGTTGATAATGAAGAATTGAAGGCTATTGTGGAAGCGGAATCCATCGCAAACCACATCCGAGTTAGCTACAGGCTGCGGTGTTAGTGATAAAACTGTTTTAATCCACTTGAAGCAAATTGGTAAGGTGAAAAAGCTTGAAAGGTGGGTACCTCACGAATTGAGTGAAGCAAATCAACAAACGCGCGTTACTTGTGAGCGTTTGGTGGACTAGTGCTGGTGTCGTTCACTACAGCTTTCTTAAATCTGGCCAGACGATTACGGCAGATGTCTATTGTCAGCAACTGCAAACCATGATGGAAAAGCTAGCTGCTAAACAACCGAGGCTGGTTAATCGCTCTAGGCCACTGCTGCTTCATGATAACGCTAGACCACACACTGCACAACAGACGGCTACCAAATTAGAGGAGCTTCAATTGGAATGTCTAAGACATCCACCGTACTCTCCGGACCTTGCCCCAACAGATTACCATTTTTTTCGAAATTTGGATAACTTCTTGCAAAGGAAAAAATTCAACTCCGATGGGGCAGTCCAAACCGCCTTCAAAGATTTTATTGATTCCCTTCCGAATGGTTTTTTTAGTAAAGGGATCGATGAACTACCTATGAGATGGCAAAAGTGCATAGATAGCAATGGTACATACTTTGATTAAATAAATATATTATAATAAAAAAAAATCGACTTTATGTTCCTCCCATACTAAACGTCAATTTCATATGTAAGGACCTAATATATATATATATATTGATTACTGGCGGTTGTGTAACTACCAGAAGCGCCTTCCAAACCACGCAAAGAGATCCACTGACGAAGGGCATCAGTGACCTTCAAAACTAAATCAAAACCCAGAAGAAAAACTTTATTTACTTATTTAAATATAAGAAACCCTACAGGCCTTTGAAAGTGACATTTATAAATGTTTAAAAATAATTACACTTATTAATGGATCGGCATTAAAGTTGAAAAGATTTTTCAAAATGGACGAAACAAAATTAAGTTTACTCTGGAGTTTAATTATAGATTATACTACTTTACTTAAGTTTAATTATAAATTATACTACTTGAGTTTAGAGAATGACAAATGAATCGGCGTTATTTTTTAGAGATTATTAACGATGATCATTAAATTTATAAATCAATGTTTACTCCACTCAAGTTGAAAAAAAGTTGTCGATAAGTGATTTTGTCACTCTCGAAACTCGAGTAGAATAATATGTATTACCTACTGTATACCTGTTGAAACAAAATGGTGGAATTCTGAGGAATTACGCACTATCTCTCGTAATCTTTTGAACACTCCACAACACTCTAGAATCGACTAGGACATTATCGTAAGCTCAGGAAACATCGAGAAAAGGATAACCTATATCTATATTAAGGGAGCGGCCGGCCACTGCGCAACCAGTTATTTGACAGTGACAAAACCACAGACAAAGCGAACAAATAAGCAATATAATTAAACTCAAATAGAGTAAACAAAGATTTAAAAACAAACATTTAAATTAAGATTAATTATAGAAGTCTCACGGAGACGAAGCTATTTAAATCTATAATTTTTCTTAATAATTATCCCTAAATGCTGCTAAACATATATTTTAGATTTTTAATTTTACTATTCCAGATGTATGTACACTGCAATATGTGTCGCGCTCTAATTAATTAATGTGTGCGATGGCTCACATATTAAGAATGTACGGAGTGGAATCGTGGACCCTCAAAGTGAGTAGCATGAACCGGCTGGAGGCGTTCGAAATGTGGACACATCGGAGAATGCTCCGGATACCCTGGACGGATATGGTCAGCAATACAAGAATTCTTCAAAGAGCTAGAGTGAATAGAGAGTTGCTGACAAATATCAAAATCCGAAAGGTATCGTAATTGGGTCATGTGCTCAGAGGAGAAAAATATGAATTGCTCCACCTGATTCTTATGGGCAAGATAGAGGGTCGTAGAGGTGTTGGAAGGAGACAAATTTCCTGGCTCCGCAATATACGCGACTGGATGGGCATAAGAAGTGTTGGAGAGCTGTTTCGTGCTGCCCAGGACAGGGACGCTTTCTCTCGGGTGATAGTCAACGTTGGGGGGACCTGACATAACACCAAAAGAAGAAGAAGAAGGTTTTATATAACGTATCGAATATTTGAATTCTTTAGATCTCTTTCACTCAGTTTCCTTTCTTTACATGCTCACATCTCCAATAAAATGATTCTAGAGATAAATAAGTATTATAAAAAGTATGCATTATTAAAACCATTGTGCCAGTTGGCTCGCGTTAACGGAATGAAATATAAAAATATAATATTTTGCGAGCATTCTATTTCAAAAAAATCACGCATTCAGAAAGATATTTTATATTTACCTACTTATATGTATCGGATATAAAAAATATTAAGTTACCTTTTGGGAAATGCTCTCAACGGAAATTCAATTCCTCCCCTTCGTGATATGTTTTCTCCATATAATTGAAGTATTTTATCTGGGTAAATCTTTTGATGTCTTTATTCTTGCATACGTACTGTTGTCTCCCACAACAGACACCTACCCCTGACGCGATGCGTACCACCCCGGAACAACCGTGGGCGAAATAATAAATATTCCCACAAAAGGATTCATCCACTTATGCGTGTACATAGTTCGCAACACGTGGTACTTTCGTGAGCTTTGGTGGGGAAAAATATTTTTAGAGTGTCATTCAAATATTCTGTTTTCAAGATTTTCTTCCGAGGAATACCCCGGAGCAGGCGTGGCAAACCTATGACACGCGTGTCAAAAGGTGACAGCGGCTCGTTTATGGTGACGCGCGGGTAATGTTGGAATTTTCTCTGCATCATACATATTGTCACGGGACTTGGGTTTGGGGGACAAATGTAAACATTGGAAATTAATTAAAGATTTATTAATTAGTATTTTAATAAATTAACATAGTTACGGGACACGAATTTAATTTTAACGCTTTTCTTTAATTAACGCTATTTCGCAATTAACCACTCGTCTACGAATACTTTATTATCACTGGTAACGTTTTCGAGAAAAATATTAAAACGTAGGCACTCCACTTAATTATTTGTCGCTTGGTTTACAACGCGCGATGTTAACACTGCTTTCGCTACGGTTTGCCGCTAACATCGCATCGGTAGAAACGTCAAAATAAACAAAGACCTACCTGGGTTCACCTTTTCATACGAAACACGTTGTTTTTTCGACTTTCTTAGATTATTCTGTACATTTCTAATGTTTACGTGAATATTTCCGTCGCTTATGGACGTTTGTAGACGTTTCTCTAATGCTATAGATAATTCTGGAGTGTTTAAGGGTATTCTAGAGATTTCTGTAGTGTTGTTCCAAAATGACATATTAAGGAATTCGGACAGTACGCAGTTCTTTCTGATAACTATTTTGTCACAATCTAATACGAAGTATGATCAAAAACTACGCAGTATATTCGTTTTTCTTAAAAAAAACTTTATTTATTTTATCCCTTTTAAAATAGTATTCATCAGTTATAATAAATAGACTTGTTCCAGTATTCTTTCCAATCTTCAAAACGTTTCTGGAATGTACTTTTAATTTGGTGATTGCAGTAAAAAATGCATTCTGTGTTATTTATTATGATAGTGTTGCAACTCATTTCAATTCAAGACGTCATTTTGAGTCAGAAAATGTGTTTATTATTTTTATTTTATTTAGACGCGAAGATTTTTTTTTAAATAAAGAATATACCTACTTTGACTCCGCCTGTGGAAAAAGTTTCACAATTCCTGCCCTAGAGAAATAATCCCCGAAAAATTTTAAATACATTTTTATTAGATGGAAAAAATGTTTTTTTTCTTTTAAATTCCTCCATCACTACTACTACTACTACAGTACTAATCGCACTACACTATAATATAATATAAATAATAATATAATAATAATGTGTCGCACACATAATTTGTATTCTTGCAGACACCTTATCTTCGTTCAAAAACTTACTCATACACAACATCCATTTTCTAAACGATGACATGAACCTATAGATCCATTAAATCAATCATTCATTAAATACTAATCGCACTACATTCAAACACAAAATATACAATACACATAAATGTACATGTAAAATATAATTAATTGCAAAAATAGATGTTACTAGAGCGTGCCGAAGACACTTGTAATTGGGATAATGGGCATAGTCTTCACTATAATGTTTATTATCTGAGTATCATGTACCTATTATCCTGTTAGTGTCTCTAATAAATAAATAAAAAATAAAATCACGTAAATCTAGGCGAGATTCAACAATTTTATCCGATATAATTTTATTAGTGCAAGAAGTAACGAAAATAACTATATTGGTAGTATATGATTAAATACTATGAAAATAGCGTACACAGAAATAAAATCTAGGAAAGTAGGGTAATCGAAAATAACATCCGATGAAAGTTACAGCGGGGAAGGAATCCAATCTGTGAAGATTATATTCTGATAAAACGGGTACTCGGTGGTTCAAATACTAGAAAATAACTAGCTCAGAAATTTTCCAGAAGCCACAAAAATAGTCGGAATTTTCCGACACAAAGTTCACAAATGTGAAAAAAATCCCAATTCTAATGATTTTGCTGTCTATCCGTCCGTCGCAACTTCGTGTAACGTTCGTAACATCTTTATAGTATTTTTTTATATAAATAAATAAATATTTATTCCTTAGGAACCAACATGTAAAAGTACCAAGTCATTTTTGATGGGTTACAGCTAGTAGATATTAATTGTAATAATAAATAAAATAAAAATATTAATTTTTTAATTAAATAATATTAAATTTTCTTTCAAAAACTCTTATAAAGTACAGAAAATAGAAGCTTCGGAATGTACGTGTTTTCGAAAGGAACGAGAGGCCATATCTTATTGAAAGTTGTTCATCAGGATAGGCGGGTTGGGGGTCTATTCTCCCCGTATATTTATAGGCATTAAAATCACGGGTTACTGTTATAAGAACCTCCTTTCGAACACGTCATCTCCGAGGCTCTACAAGATCTAACTCTCATATCATGTACTATTATTTTTTTTTTATTTATTCATTATAAATACATATCACGGTACAAAATTTCATGAATACAATGATCATTCATACAATAAGATCGTATTACTCTCCATTATTTTGGTGTTGATAAATATATTTTCCTCATAAAATTCATAAACAGATTCAGCGAGGGTCGTCATGTCGTCGAAACTAAGGTAATTTTTTAATGTAATTGATTTGATTATGTTATCCATAAATTTTATTATTACAAAATTTTATTTTGCAAGAAACGAAAATCAAAAAACTGAAACACACGGTTATCATTTCATTGGATCCGCATGATGCATTTTCAGCAGTAATTATGGTGGTTTAGTTCACATCTATAGGCAGTATAATCAGAAAAATATACAGTTACTACCGGGACTCGAACCCTGAACATTCTTTTAACGAAAAAAAACAAAAGCGTAAGATATATATTTTTTTATTTTAAAATCGTAAATACTGTAAAATAAAATACACCGATTCATCATTTCCATCATTCTAATATATTAAAGTTTGGGCCACTTTCACCAACGATACCCAAATCACCTCCTGGGCTCCCACATAGGGACTTAGGGACTTCCTTGACTTTGTAGGATGTTTTCTTTCGACCGGCGGGCGTAAGAGCTACTACGAGAATCGCAAAAGCGAGGCAAACACTCTCTACAACTCTGTTTATAGTTAGAAAATCTGGTTCTTAAATATCAGTAACTTTCAAAACTTACGAATAATGACATTCAGAATGATTAAATTCAATTTACTTATATTTTTGTGCAAAATTATTAATGGACAAAGCGCTTTTCAATTCATAAGAAAAACAAACAAAGAAAACACGATCGCAAAATTCAATCATACACAGTGGAATGAAAATGTACAGTAAACTATCGGAGAATTTTAGGGATGAAAAAATATAACAACTTTGAAGAGGAGGCTAAATAAATATGTGATACTTAAATATCAATGAAATTTTTTTGTTTGTGTATTTTTTGTTTTTTGTTTGTAAAAATTTTATTGAAGTATTTAATTTTGTTTATGTGTATTAGGAAATATAAATTATTGTATTACCTACTTAAGAAATCTCAATTATAAAAATTTCGTTGTTTGTCCGTCTTTCGTCCGTCTGTCTGTGTGTCGGTCTGTTAGTAATTTCATTCGAATTTACGGCTAAAAAAAGGAAATTAAACGGCCAGTGATAGGGCTTGAACCCTGAGCCAACAAACCAAAACCAGCTGCAACTTAACGATGTTGCTACCGCCGAGCCTGCCGTGACTCGTCAAAAATATAGTAGATACATATAGGTAAAAACGCAAAAACCATTTGTATCTATCTATGAAAAAGATTATAGGGCGCACAATATATTTTCTAAAATATTTTTTCTTTAGTAACACTAGGTTTATAAATATTTTTCCGACACAAGTGACATATCCGCCATGGTTTAGTAGATAGCAGGAGCGTGCAGTGAGAACAAGAAGCATGACCTTTATATAAACATATATTTGGGAAAAAATCGAAATTAAATATTTATCTGGTCGATTATTAAGAAATATTAAAATTGAATACCACGTTAATTATTGTGATAGGTATATTACGAGATATAGCTTTTATCTCGGTTTCTATTCGAAATACATGCTTAGGAAAAAGTTATGCTTCTTGTTCTCAATGCACGCCCCTGGTAGATAGAATACCTGGCTCCCACCCAGGAGACTCGGGTTTGGATCCCGCTACCGGAATACATTTTTCTCGTTTTATTTTTGATGTCTATTTTATTTATAATATTAAATATTTAATAATGTGGTCGCTAGAGTAATATTGTCATCAAAAGACAGTATCGCGTTATGTTTTGCAACACAATCGCCACGGTTTAAAATAGTACCATTAAGGGGGGGTAAGGTTTTTAACTTTTTTTTCGCATTTTATTTTTAATTTTTTAAATGAATGTATAACATCGTAAGAATATTGTGTCAAAATTTCAAGTCAATCGGAGCAAAATTGACGAAATTATGAACATTTGAGCGATACTCAGACTGACTTTCTATACCTGCTCGGGCAGCTAAGAGACGCGCTCACCTGAGGACTACCGGACGTGCTATATTGTATTGGAAGAGTTTTGCGTAGACAAGGACAAAAAGATGCTGATGAAGAAAGCTCTTTGCTGTGTGAACATGGCATCGACGATTATGTGTAAGTGTAAACTAAGTGTTGAGTTTTATTTTGAATTTTACAGTGTGCAAAACTTTAAAGTGTTTTGCCCACATCTCACGTTTTCAAAGTCGGTGTCCATCATAACTTCAAAACTACTGCACCGATCCTTTTGAAATTTTGAACACTATTTCTGTACATAATTTACGAGGTAACGCTGGAGACTTTTTTTCAAATTTGTTATTAATTTTTATTTTTTAATAACAAATTAGTCGATATTTTTCGCAAAAAATCGAGTTTTTCCCTTCAAAGTGTTCCAAAAAATTGAAAAATTAAAATTTCAAAAAACCCTCCCAGCGTTACCTGGGAAAACCTATTGTCTAACGAATGAACTTTGATTTTTTGATTTGAGATGATCTAGCACCAAGTTATGATGGACACCGCAATTCTACTTTTTTCCGAGACACGTACGAATAATTGCTGCCACTGTCGTATTTTTAATATTTCGGCTTGAAAATTTTACACAATATTCTACAAATGTCATACTTTAATGTACCATTGAATTTAATAAAGAGATTTTAACTGTGTCGTCACAAAAAATTCACAAAAACATGCCTTTTTTTGTACGAATTAACCTTACCCCCCCCCCCTTAACCGCCGGCAGGGAAATATAAAAATAAAATATTTTGATAAAGATCGTTATTACTATTTCATGGGTGTCGGCTATAATAGGTTAATACTTAATCTTTAGTATTTATAAAAAGTTCATACTTATTCTTTAGGAACTCACATGTAAAATTACAAATTTAAATTAAAACTTTAAAATATTAGTGGAAATTAATCAGATCCCTAAACTGTCTAAGGGCTCTCTTCAAATTAGGAATATGCAAATGAAAATATCATTTAATATTCCTTGTAGATTGGATGACTGTGTGCGTAAAAAATTATTTTGTTCAATTTTAAGGTCCAATGCTGCAATTTGTGCGCTGCGATGAAATCAAGAAAAATATTTGCGTACCCATTTAAGGAAATTTATTTGAGTTTGTTGATATATTAGGGGATAATTTATACAAAGTATTAATAAGAATTTATGTGAGAGAATAAGTGCCAAGAAAATATTACACGGAGACCATAGAGGGTGGAAGATATTGAGAAAGACGACGAACTAATTGAGAGGTCGACATTGTAATAATATATAGGCGGTATAGGACAGCTAGCGAGAACGTATGTCTTAGTTCAGTCTTAAAAAAAATGGCTGATAAAAATTATTTCTAATAATTTTCAAACTTAATATTTATAATATTCTAAAATTATTATAAGTACGTAACAATCTTGAGATGTAGTGGAATTGTTACACGCTAGCTTAAAAAAGAAAATGCAGATAACTTTTCGAACTTTTCGCTTTTGTTAATTTATCAACAAATTGGTGAAAGAATTTGAGCATGTGATTGTAAGTATACAATTGCTGGGTTTTCAGGATTTTATTTATGTCTTAAACCATTCAAAATTTTCTTGCATATGATAAATATTTCAATATTTTTTTAATATATATTCCAATATGATTTTTATTTTATTGTATTATGCCGTGGTCTGGCCAGAACGGTCGTAAAAACATGGCATAATACCCCAGAAGACACAAACCAAAAGTTTCTGAATCACCGTGAAAACCTAAAAATATGATTTTTATCATTTTCATATTTAAATTAATTTAGTGTTGACCATATTATACACAATGTTTATGTTTAACTATGCTGTGAATATTAATTAAATCTTTAATTACTTAATGGTACCTAGGTACTTAAGTAGCAACTTTGAAAAAAGCTGGAGGTACTTGATTAAAATTTATTCGTAATAAAATGTGCGTCTTGTAATATTACCTGCTATCATTTTATTTAGCTTTTAATAAATCATAAAATTCTGTCAGATAAATATTTAATTTCGCTTTCTTTCAGAATATATATTTACGTACAACTTCAATGAACTGACTGTACGTGCTTATAACTTAGTGATATTGAACGAACCCCCTTAAAACCTTTTCCACAAGTAACAATTATTTAGTAATTTGCCTTTCTTTGATTAATTCGCATTCCTAAAGTTCTGCAGAATTGTAAATATAATATTTTTTGCTGAAAAACCGCATTATTATTCGAAATTCGTTTCATAAATACACATTTCACTATTTCTTCAATGGCGCTCCTGACGGTGAGAACTCTGGCTTGAATTCTTCAACCGTGTAATTTGAATTATCACTGCAGACACCGTTCTTCAGGAATCTCTGGAAGAATGTTCACTCACGCGTCATCCAGACAGAGCCGAGGTTTTCAAATCCCCACACTGCAAGGGATTGAGTGACACTAGACGACAACATGTTTTTTTTTCAAAACATATTTTCGTAGCCGTTTTTAATATTTTATTATTTTATAAAAAACTCTCTTAAACGCGTAGTTTCAATAGATAAGAATAACTACATGTCCTTATCTATGTAATAATAAGGACACATAGTGATCCTTATCTATCCCCATCTTTAGAACCCATTGGAAAATATATCCTATTAAGTTTGACGGGTTCGAAATTTATGAATTCAATCAATTAGAAAGCTCATTATTCATAATTGTAAATAACTTAACATTTTTTACGTTTTATAGCTTTCTGGTTGATTGAATTCAATAATTTCAAACCTGTCAAACTTAAAACGTCAAAATTGGCGGCATTTTAATGTTTTACAATAACTGTCAAGATACGAAAATAGTAATATTGCTTATTTCAAAATACGGCCGAATATCTAAGGATAGTCCTGATTATATTCTTATAACTTCCAATACTAATTCTTTTTTTGTGTTTTTTGAATGTGGAAGCCGTTTAAATTTCAAGAGTGTCTGCTTTATACCTGTATTCTATGATTCATTAACCGATAGTATCAACAATTAATGTAAAGTATCTGAGTGAACTTCTGTCCGAATGAATGAGAGAGACAGACGCATGAGAGAGAGCGAATGCTATAAATTATGAGAAATACCATATCAGCTTGTGCTGTATTTGCATAATATTGTCGCGTGAACTGTTTGTACAACCAATAAAGTATCTTGATGCAGGACAGCGAGTTTGACTGGATTCCTGATACCTACAAAGTTCTCCTCCTGACACAAGTTAATTAATAATAATAAATGATGAGAGAAGACTAAATGCGGTGCAAATACGGCCACTTGGGCGTGTATCTAAAAAAACTTATTTCTATAGAGTGAGGGTTGAAATAATTCAAAATTACTTTTGTGCTGACTGTAACGTAGTAGATAGAATAAAAAAGGATCGCTGAGATGGTTATATAGAATGCAAGAGCGAGGAGAGGACGGCAAAGAAAATTTATGGGGCGGGTGTTAAGAGCAGCAGGAACAGTGATCTTCCGCGAAAGACCTGGCACGACCACATAAACCGAATATTGGAAAATCCCTTTTAAATGCTTCATCAACAAAAGATCATGCATTGAAAGATGCGTGAATGTAGTCGAAGCAAAAATGATGTGCAAGGAAAGACGATTATGGCTTTCTATCCTCTCTGCCTGTCCCGGTTAGCTAGTTAATCATAATTTTCTAGTTGAAAAGCATATTTTTTTAAATACTTGATAGAGAGACTAACCAATCTGATTCCTGTTTATCTTTATTATAAATATTATTGGTTAAGAAATTTTTGTCGATAAACGTTCGATGACATTATACAGGTTACAACAGAACTAGTCCACAATACTTTACAGGTGGATTCCTGCCTTGATTAAGAGTCGAAAATGTTCATGTCCTAATATCAATAGTTATGGAGTTATGCAATATATAAGTTTGCATTTTTTTTCAATATTTCTGACTTATTTTTTACAAAACGTTGGAGTAGCATTACAGTAACTTATATCGATCAAATTCATTCGTTTCAATAAAAGTTATATAAAATAATAAAAACCCTGAAAAGTTCCAACTGGAATGTTTTCCAATTGGAATTGCAAGGTTTTTATCATTTTATTTGACTTGTATTAGAGAAAATGAATTTATCATATTAGATAATATATAAGTTACTACAATGATAGTCCAACGTTTTTGAAAAAATAAATATCGAAAAAAAATGCGATTTTTGATGGCGCATATCTCCTTAACTATTGAAATTAGATCATGATTGCCTGAACATTTTCGACTTACGATCAAGGCAGGAATCGACCTGTAAAGTACTGTGGACTAGCTCTGTTACACCCTGTACATGTATCCATTTTGTATCAGAATTTCATACTCAAATAAATTAATGAAATTCTGTCTAACTAATAATTTTGACACGCAATACATGTATAACCCATACACAATTTCTGGTAATATTGCTCAGTGACAAGCTGTCTGCTCTACAATATCAGTACCAATTAGTGATGGGTCCGCTCTGTACTCACTACTACAATGTAGTACTACACTACATTGAAGTGCACACTTCGCACACTTTGGTGTGTAGTGCACATTACAAACTACAAACACCAAAGTTATTGAAAGTATAAACTTCAAATAGTACACTTCATTTCAAAGCGAACACTACAAAGTACATACACTTCAAAGTTATCGAAAGTATGAGAAACATACTTCAAATAGTGCATTTTTTACGTGAAATTTTTGGGAAGTTGATGTAGCTAAACGAAGAAATCTCTGGAAACTGTAACAACCCCCCCCCATGGTTTGAAATTTTTTGGAATCGAATGAAGAAATCTGGCTGGCGACCTTTTTTTTAGCTCGCCAAATTTTTATTTGGGAAAAAAATACTTCACTTCAGTTAAAAATTTACTTCGCTTCATTATTATTACAATTACTTCACTTCATTTACTTCACTTCAATTACTTCACTTCAATTACTTCACTTCACTTACTTCACTTCATTTACTTCACTTCATTTCGTAGTACTACAATTACTTCACTTCAAGTAGTTTTTACTACAATTGTAGTGTACACTTTGTAGTCTTCAAACTGGTGAACGTGTGTGTGTTGTAGTCTTCATTTTGAAATGTAGTTTTTCCCTTCGCTAGTACCAATACCACGGAATCTACGCTTTAAACTAAACTAGACTTTAACTTATTTCTAGCTATGAATATTTTTAGTATATAACGTTAATTAAAATCATGGAATGAATTCTCAAATCTAAATATATTGTAACATAATTCTTAGATAACAACACACAACGTTGCAGGAATCAGGATAGCGGAATAATTATTGTGCGAATAAAATTTTAATAGGTACTTACATTAGATGGCAAATCCTTTACAAATATTGGAGAAACTCTCTCGATTCGGAGGAAATTACATTTTTACAATTTTCTGCTCTCTACCCTCCTATATCCTCCAAACGACCTTTTGCATTTCCCGCGGGATTTCCGTCTAGCCGATCCTCTATTTATATAAATAAGTGTATGTGGATTTTCCAGAAACTTCAACGACCGTTTATAAGAAATCCCCTGTTGATTAAACCGCCAGTACAACGCCATCTGCCGATCCGCGCGACAAACTCTTTTCATCCCTTTCAGAAAAACCTGCTAAGCGAATCAAAACGAGGCGTCCAGAACCGAACCTCAAATTAGAAACTAGCACAGGACGATTCATTGTAAAAAGAATGCAGCTCTTTACTTATCCACTTGTAAAGGCAATGATTTTCTTATTAATTTTTTACTTGGTGGTCGGCAAACCACGTAAATACTTAATGTGCTAGCAAAACGTAATGGTATCTCGCGTTTGAAAGTAGACTTATTATGAGTTACATTTATGGTTTATCGATATCGATATTAAATATGCATACGTACCGACATTTCAGTAAGTTCATTTATAATTTAATGTCGCTCGTGTGGTCGATAGCATTCAGGCAGGCACCGACTTTCTGGAAAATTCGAAACAACATGAAATTTGATGGCGCGATATCTGCACTTGGGGGACACATTCAGCATTCCATAATTCGCGAACCAACCCGATGTACCTACTTTATATTTATGTTCAGTTAAAAATTCGTGTTAGAAATATAAAAAATTGATAATTTATTTTACATTTTTCAGTACGAGAAAATATTAGTATTTTAATGACAACTTCGCGAGGTTTCGCTAAAAAAATACGGCATGGAGAGATATTAATGTATAACAAATTTTAAAATAATTTAAAAATCAAAAAACCTAATAAAAATACTAAAAATATTTTTTTAATGCAATAAAATAAGATGAACAAAAAATTATGTAAAATTAAGACATATTTTTTATTGACTCTATCTTTTGCTCACTTTATATATGAATTAGGTTAAATTAATATAATTACACAATTAGTCATTAAAAAAGTTAAATATAAATAATATAATTTATAAATAATATTTGACGTGGAAATTTTATTAGGTTGTTATATGTGTATAGATCTCAGTTGTGTCATCAGGAAATATTCGTATAATATTGTCATGAGATCTAAAACAACAAGAACTGCACATAATCGAGGATTTCCAACATTCTGGACATTTTAGAATAAATAAGAAACATCTGTTAACTAGTAAAATGCACAGAAATAAGGTAGCAGTTTCGAGAGAAAACATTTTCCACTAATTGATAATTTTATTTATTAATAATCTGTCCTCATTGAGCGTTTTAAAATTTCCACCTGAAATTAAAGCCGCTTTTTACACAAATAACAACTTACGGAGACTTTTGATAAATTCTAAAGCTAAAGAACATAAATTAAGCTATTCAGGGATTTATAAACTCGGGTGCAACGATTGTCCTGCATTTTACATAGGAAAAACAGCTAGAAATATAAATAAAAGAGTCATTGAACACAAAAGATGCTTAAATAGTGTAGGCTATTCAGAATTTGCAATTCATTTAATAGAAAAAAAACACGCATTTGAACGATCTTCGGGTATAAATGTACTTAATAGAAAGACATAGGCATTCGTCTCAACAATTTAGAAGCCTTAGAAACAAAAAAATCATTAAAAACAAAAAAAAATATTTACTTAAAACATAGTCCATCGCATAAACAAATCGCATAGTCCAATTCTAGATATATTCCCCTTCCAATTACCTACACCCACCCATACCCACTCTCTTTCACCCAACCCCCACCACAGTTGACGTTCTGTCTCTTTCTTCCCTTAATGCTTTCTTGATTGTTCGTCATTCTGTTTTTGTTTAGTTAATACTGAACTCTAATGAAGACTTAGTTGTGAGTTGAAACCAATTGGTATAAACTCAATAAAGTAGTGTTAAACAAAAAGTTATTTTGTCAGTCAAAAAATCGGTAATCCTTCAGAGCAAATCAAAAAAATTAAAATTTTCCTAAAATCAAACTTGAATTCATAAATCATTCAAAACTATAGCTTTTTTCAAAATAACTCCAATACTTTCATTATCAACTTATCTTTTTTACCGTACTTGTATATACTACCTATATAGGTATTATAATAAGAACTGTGGCCCCCTCATCAGACTCAAGAGCTTCTCTTCACTGATGAGGTCCTACATGACTATAAAGTATTTTAAAAAAATGTTAATCTAATATGTAAATATATAAGAACTGTATTGTACTATATATTAAATAAATAAAAATAAATAAAAATTTAAAGATATTAGGTCCTTACATATGAAATTGGCGTTTTGCCGTACTGGCAAATTTGATCTCAAATATCTTCTCTTTGGTTAGGAATTCCAAATCCAAATTTATACAGCTATTTACTCATGTATTTGTGTTTTGAAAATTATAATTCATTTGTTTTTTCCTCAATTGTTTTTTTCTTTGCGTCACTCAGTTTACAAAATGAAAAACTTGAAATATCGCGTTATTTACGAATACGAGTTCCACCGTGGCACCAGTGCTGCAGAAACGGCTCGAAGGATTAATGATGTGTATGGCGACGGTGCCGCAAAAGAAAACACAGTGCGTTTTTGGTTCCAACGTTTTCGTTCTGGAAATTTCGACCTGCAGAACAAGCCCCGTGGACGGCCGGAGACCAAAGTTGATAATGAAGAATTGAAGGCTATTGTGGAAGCGGATCCATCGCAAACTACATCAGAGTTAGCTGCAGGCTGCGGTGTTAGTGATAAAACTGTTTTAATCCACTTGAAGCAAATTGGTAAGGTGAAAAAGCTTGAAAGGTGGGTACCTCACGAATTGAGGGAAGCAAATCAACAAACGCGCGTTGACTGCTGCGTTGCATTACTCAACCGGCACAATAATGAAGGGATTTTAAATCTTAAATCTGGCCAGACGAGTACGGCAGATGTCTATTGTCAGCAACTGCAAACCATGATGGAAAAGATAGCTGCTAAACAACCGAGGCTGGTTAATCGCTCTAGGCCACTGCTGCTTCATGATAACGCTAGACCACACACTGCACAACAGACGGCTACCAAATTAGAGGAGCTTCAATTGGAATGTCTAAGACATCCACCGTACTCTCCGGACCTTGCCCCAACAGATTACCATTTTTTTCTAAATTTGGATAACTTCTTGCAAAGGAAAAAATTCAACTCCGATGGGGCAGTCCAAACCGCCTTCAAAGATTTTATTGATTCCCGTCCGAATGGTTTTTTTAGTAAAGGGATCGATGAACTACCTATGAGATGGCAAAAGTGCATAGATAGCAATGGTACATACTTTGATTAAATAAATATATTATAATAAAAAAAAATCGGCTTTATGTTCCTCCCATACTAAACGTCAATTTCATATGTAAGGACCCAATATTATGTCTCACCACAATGTGTTTGCTTTGAGTGAAAAAAAATTATAAAAATACTTTTGAATGTTGACCTAGAAAAAAATATTAACATACTTTGACACCCGAAAATTAACATACTTTGACACCCGAAAATTAATATACTTTGACAGACGAAAATTACCCAAAATCTAGCCGATTAAATTTGTGCCTTTAATATGGAGAGAAGAAGAATATTGAAACAACAGATATACATCGACCTTTATCTCTGCTCACGGCGTGCCACGGGGGACCTTGAGAGGTCAATTCGAGATTTCTAAACAAATTATTCATAGTTATGTATTATCATCGGAGTCGTTCCAAGCAATGGGTATACCCTAGACCACTAATACCTAGAAGGTCTGTCTTATTACGACAAAATGACCTATAAATTCCTTAAAAAATATACGAAGTTTTTTTTCAAATCGTTCCTTTTCTTATGAAACAATGTTATTTTTATTTGGTACCTACGTTTCAAAACTTCGTTCGAAGCACAGACAATCAAATGTCACGGAATGGCAAGCAAAAGGAATTGCACACTCTCCGAATTCCTTGTGATATGTCACAACACTATCTAGGGTGATCTACAACATTCGCTTAACGCCTGAAACAACCGAGAAGCGACGAGGACCTTCTCCTAAATACGAGAATAATCTAGAATGTACCAAAATACCAGCATTTGGGTATAAATACGGAACTTCGCCGCGGCGTGGTTCATTTGTCGGGTTTAACAGTTCGCTCGGTACGAAGTCGGCCGCGAGCCGCGGGACGACGCTCAGGGTGGCCAGACGTGAGATAATCAAAGCGATAAATAAGGCGAAATAATCGAGCTTAGTACCGAATTGTCGAAATGAACCGGAGCGACTTCTATGTGCGAGAATTGAATATTCTACGAGTGATAAATACTGGTCGTAACCAGATTAACCAGACATTGGAAGATGGTCCTATTAGGAGACTCAACAATCGTCCCAATTACAGAATACATCACAAAACACCCAAGCTTGAGTAAATCACATTGATTAAATTGTAATCATTAAATATGTATGAATGTGGATGAGGCGAGAGTTGTGTGTCAGGAAAGAAGAGTGTGGCGCTCCATCCTGTCTGCCTACCCCCGCGGAGAAATTGTATGATAGCAAGCAAGTAAGTAAGACACTATTTAACGTTATACAACCCTTTACCTACATGACAATTTTGCTTTCTTAGGTAAATGTAATAGATCCAGAGTACCTAAAGCCTGCCTAGTTCGGGCGCATAGCAATTATCAACATAACTCTGTGTGGATAGGTAAATATAATACATCCATCCCCTAATTAGATTCCTAATAATCACAATTGATTAAATTAAGTAAATTGTGGGCTTCTGGGTTGAATACAATGCTGTAGATACTACTGGATCGACCAAATCTTGTTTGAGGCTATTTTACCCTAACCCTTACTTATATTAACGTAGGTACATATATCACAATGCTGTATTAAAATCGATATCGATTTCTTTATGATTTTAATTTAGTCCTAAAATGTTATTTATTATTATTTTCCTTACATCATATTATAATGCTGAAAATCTGAAAAATCATGAAATGTGCACAACTTTTTCTATCTGGCATTTCTTGGTCAACTAAACTATTTTCAGTTTCAGTGCCGATAAATCGGCGTTTATTAGCTCAATAACTTTTATAACAGCTTGCATCAAAACATAATAAATGTTAAGAATATTTACAGAGTTTATGAATAAGATAGCAACAAATACAATACAAAACGATAACGATAAATCGTTACCTACCTCGCTAGGTACATAAAAATACCTGTTCTGAGGTAAGTAGCCATTCCATTCATTGAGACTCCATTTAAATATTTAATTTCATGGTTACGTAATTAGAAGAATAAAAGAAAAATAAAGTAAAGTATTTCAGATCACAATGTCATGATTTTATTCATTGGTGAGTTAAGGAGCTTGTAATATACATTTAACTCTCAAAAAATATTTAAAAAAACCTTGTTTGTCTTGTTTATCCATATTTTCGTTTGTTCCTGTTTTATGTTCTATATTTTTCAATTATTCAAAAAAAATGGTGTCGAAATAGAAGACAGAAAGAATTGCTTTAAATTATTGCATAATTGTAAAGAACACGTGACGGAAATTTATGTGATTGTGTGATGACTCGCCTTGGATATATAATTTGTGATGACTTGCGAGTCATTTGTATTGGTTTGCGTTAACTTAACTATTATTTATTGACTGCTATTATATAACATTGTACACTTCGTAAATTTTAACGTGGTGATTATTTTATAATTTTAAATAAGTAGGTAGGTACCTACAATTATTTTATAAGTTGGTTGAACAAATATCTACTAATTTCTTTATCCAAATCGTCCAAATATTTAATTAGAGCCGTCTTGATATTTCTCACAGAAATTTTACGCATACATAGATAAGTACCTACATCCCGTCTGTTCTGTTTTCAGATATTATAACAGTGCTGCTATCTAGAGAATAGGCGAAGCCTGATAGTAAAGCTCGTATTTTATAAAAATGTATCATAAATATAAAACTTAATACTGCGCATGAACAGCGCAAAATACAGCGGATTATTATTGACGGAAAAAATTTCAGAAATTTAAGCTCAAGACGCGAAAACACGAACCGGATTCACTTCACAAGTGGCAAAATGAATAAAGATTTGATCGTCAAATATATTTAAAAATTAAGCGTATAGTGCTGGATTTGGAGAGGCAATTGCGCCCAAATGAACGACAGTTTCTATCAAAATAATCTCAAAGTCGGCTAAAAATAGTGTAATAGTCGAAATAATTTATAATAAGCACAGCGCGGCCATCTTGATCTTGTTTTAAAGAGGAAGGATGATAGTTTGTGACAGTACTGCTTCGGCATTCGTGCTGGTTTTTATATATATTTTTTATGTAACTATTAATTTTCTTAATGTTTCATTAAAGAAGATTCTAAAATCAATATTAATTTAATTATGATTTGGATGGTGTTCTACAAACATAAAGTACAATGTTAAAAATTGATAAATATAAATTAGTCAGATCCTTGAATAAAAGGTCATAATATTAATTGACCGGCAGTTATTTTGTGGTGTAACTTGATAATTTTAAGTATACTTTTAAGTAAAAATTTATACTAAACACACTTTTGAGTTATTTTGTCACCTACACACAAGAGGAACAGCCCTCTAGCAGACCACTCTTCTCGAAACTTTGATTCTCTCTCTCTATCTGATTTATCTCTCGAAACTTTGATTCTCTCTCTCTATCTGATATAAATTTGCATGTTAAACCCCATATAAGAAACCCGGAGTTCTTCAGAATAAGTCAGCACACTAATAATGTCGGTTACTTTTCTTCCATTACAAGGTTATGTCGCACATATAATTTGTATTGTGTTGACCCTAACATTGATGTTGATATTCTTGCAGACACGTTATCTTCGTTCAAAAACTCACTCATACACAACATCCATTTTCTAAACGACGACATGAACCTATAGATCCATTAAATCAATCATTCATTAAATACTAATCGCACTACACTCAAACACAACATATATAATATACATAAATGTACATGTAAAATATAATTAATTACAAAAATACATGTTACTAGAGCGTGCCGAAGACACTTGTAATTGGGATAATGGGCATAGTCTTCACTATAATGTTTATTATCTGAGTATCATGTACCCATTATCCTGTTAGTGTCTCTTATAAATAAAATAAAATAAAAAATAAAAATATTAAAAAAATAAACTATCAACAGTCATATTTTTTAGTTGCAAAAATAGTTTAAGCAGCTTACGACCGGTTGTGTATCAACATGGATTATTATAATCTTTCATACGGATTTTACGAAAACGGGTTGTTGATTGGCGAAGACGCAATAATCAATGGTTTGAACAACAGATTACTATGAACTAAATGGATACAGCCGGCCCTTAGACGCTTGCAAAGTATTTTAAATTCCACAATGGGTGCAAACGGCTAAGGCATATCTAAAGGAACATAAAATTTTATATTGATCTAAGAAACATATTCACAAATTAAGATAAATGAGTAGTTGAATATCAACACCTACCTAACGCCACAAACTATTTTTTTGGCAAATCAAAGAAAACTTTTTTACTCTTTTCAAGGAAATAAATATACCTAAGTAGTTTTATTATCAGGGATGCAGTGAAATAAAGTTCTCAGTAATTTAGAAGTGTAATTATTTCTAAATGTTTTTGAAATTTTTATTAAGTAAACAATGAGGATATTTATATTTTATTCTAATGAATTTGGATATACCTCGGTATGTTTTGAAATTCAAGCTGATTTTAAGCAAGCGGTAACTTTAGATTGATATTTGTTATGTTAGGTACCTACCTAATAATAATGTGGGAATGAGATTAGAGAATGTATTGATATTCAAATCTAAAAAAATTATGATTCGGTAGGTTTTGAAAATTAACAAATCAAATATGTTCTCATGTCACCAACATTAGATATATATTTACATTTAAACATTTATTCTATCAGTTGTGCAATAATACACAATGAAGCACGCGTTCACATCATCTATCTATATAAATAAAAATGTAAATGTTCGTTTGTACAAAATCTCTGAAAGTTCTTCACCGATTGCTTTGAAATGTTGGCACAACGTTGCATTCGAATGCGTAAATGTTTTTGTATACCTACTTTGTTTTTATACACATACTATTTATTTATATAAATAAAAATGTAAATCGTCCTAAATCTTAAATCTCCTAAAGTTCTTCAACTATTGCTTTGAAATTTTGACATAATGTTCCTTTCGAATTCGCACAAACTATTTTTTTTTTAAATGGCGCCAGTACCTACCCTTTTAACGTTGATAAATATTTAGATATCAGTACCTAAAGTTTTAAGAATTCAATTTTTTTGATTACATTCGGTTGATTGTCTATGCTTAAATAAAGCGTTTGAACCAATGAGAAAGTGCACATCCGAGCTTATCGTTTTAACCGACATTATTCCTATCGCATTCTTATCGTTTTTTCTTATCGTATCTTATATTTACTTATTATCGTTTATTCTTTAAAACCCGTCAGGTAACGTAGGCGACATTTTATCCTCCCTCTTTACCCTTTTCTCTCCCCTGATATATTTCCAATGCAAATCTGCACTGTTCTACCGAATTATGCATATATATTCTTAAAAACCTGGCGGTAAACGAAGGCCACATCTCCCCCATAGACATCCATACACCCCAGCCTAGATATTATGTTTTTTTAGAGACTTTTAGAGACTAGAGAAACAATGAAACCTTTGTTTCCCCTCACAATCTTATTTTTAACTTTATCCTCAACCCGTGCAACGCCGGGTACGAACAGCTAGTTGTATAATAAAGATGTAATATATCACTGCGTCAGTAATCCCAAAGGATGCTACCAGGGAGAAGATCTCGAAAAATATGGGGAGACAATATAAGAAAGATGCGAGAAAATTGTATCTAATATAGTCTCGGCATTGTAGTGGCAAGTATATTTTTTACCAACCTACAACAGGCCATGGAGCCCAATTACTGTAGCGAAGCACCTCACAAAAACACTCCAGGCTTGAGTTAATTACACAGATCGAGAGAATAGATGACTGTTACAGAATTACTACACGAAAAGATAAATATTTCCTAATGGATCGCATCCACACGAAGACGACGATAGTATCAAATCTCTAACGTCAAGTAGTATGTCAGTTTGTATTATATATTGTACAGTATTGCAGAACACCATCAAATTAAGTTAAGTATAATTATATTGGTTCGATTCTCCATTAAATTATTAATTCGCCATTTAATCATTGATGTGTAGGTACTACTCACATGAAGGCGTCGTGTTTTCATATGAATTTGACATTTAACATGTCGTATTTATATTGCTAAGTAAATTCCTCGGCTCGGGGATGGCGAACTTTCCATAAGTAGGTAGGTATATTCAATTAAACATAATTCTAAATAATAATCATCGCGTTACCAATGATAAGTAGGTATCTACTTACATGATACCTACATGTCATTTGTTACATAAAAATCGCGCGTGTGTGGGTACGTATGTTATAAACTGTATTACATTTTTTTACATTTTTGAGTTGTATACGTTAGCAAACGGAATGGAATAATCCAAGACCATGGTCCCGTTGTTCATACAATGAAAATAAATATTTCACTATATAATTTAATGTCCTGTTAATTTAATCTAACTAAAGTAATCGTAATCTAAATTAAACAAACCAAACCTAATAACCTAACCTAACCTAACCTCATATATTGCCTATGAAATTTCAAAATATGCAGTCCATTTTTCGAAACTTTAAAGTGTAATATCTTATTTAATACTTACTTTTTAAACGTAAATTATCTTTCATTTTGTTATTAGCACATTCAATAATATAGTGAAATAATCATTTTCGTTGTATATGCAATGGGACCATTATATTGGATTTAGCCTTCACTTATTCATTAATTAAAAAGATTCACAGATGTTAAGAACAAAGTGAGATAAGATATTTTTTAGTTAATTATTTTGAATTAATTAATGAATAGTAGTAAGCAACAAACAATATTAGGACATTGTAGCTTAAACATTTTCAACTCATAATTTAGGTAGTAATTTATCTGTACCTAAAATATTGCGGATTAGCTCTGTTAAGTACATCCTGGAGCTATACAAAGCGACATGGAAACTGTTTCAAAGTTCGACAGTAAAAAAATTCGACAGTAGGTAAATAATACTGTTTAGCAATCGGCTATGACCCTTTGCCTGCTGCTACGCCCTGCGGACGACTATGGTATCCGCTTCGCGGCCAATAGTGACGCCCCGCGGCCTATTGCGTGGTCATTGGCATCTGTATATTGGCATATCAATATATCGATATTTTTTTTGAAAAATATCGATATTTATCGTCGATATATTTTTTCGCGGTATATCGAATATCGATATTTTTTTCTGGGATAATCGATATTTTTTTCTTGGGCGACTTTTTTAGTTTTGGTCATTTTGGCGACGACTTTTTTTTGGGCATCTTTTTTCACTTTTTTCTGGTGACCTTTTTTTGGTCATCGATATTTTTTCAATAATATCGATATATTTTTCGCAATGTATATCGATTATCTTCGATACTTTTCAAAAATATCGATTCGATATATATCGATAATTTTTTTTCATTTACCCATCCCTACTAGACCCTATATAGGCAGCTCTATCAAGCGCGGATCCAGGGGGGGGGTCATGGGGGTCATGACCCCCCCCTGGGCCGGGTCCAGGACCTAGGTGGACCACTAATTAAAATACTCATACTCACATTCAGTCACTTACTAACTGTTTTATTTTTCAGTTACTACTGTATCTTTAAGCAGAATACTGCAATCGAACTCGATTGATTTAAAAGAAGCTGCGGACGTTATAAATGATACTATAAGTGTTCAATAAAATAAAAGAGAAAATGCGGACGTAATTTACCGACAGCTTTTTGAAGAGGCTAAAGAAGTAGCTGAGCAGCTAGATGTAGAAATTAAATGTCCCAGAATAGTGTCAAGACAAATACATAGAGCCAATAACCAACCCGCTCAATCTGCTCAAGAGTATTTCCGCAGAGCCATATACATTGTACATCCCTCTTCTGGATTCAATAATAAGTGACCTACAGCATCGTCTGCCTCTTCAAATACTTAATTTGATTCAACTAAGCGTTTTCATGCCAAAAAGCGAATACAGTAATCAAGACATTGAAACTGTGAAACAACTAGCAACCGATTATACATTGTTACTAGATAATACTCCAGTTTCTGTCGTTGTAAACGAATATCTGCTGTGGATGGTGAAGTGGCAGCGGAGTCAGGACATACCGCAGTCGATTTCCGACCTTATTTTAAATTGCGATATTGAGATGTATCCTAATATAAGAAGATTTTTATGTATTATGGCTACACTACCTGTTAGTGTAGCGACAGCGGAAAGATCTTTCTCTACGTTGCGAAGAATCACATCGTGGCTAAGAGCTTCAATGGTTGAAGAACGTCTAACCGGACTGCCACTTCTCCACGTCCATAAAAACGTACCCATTGTAGTAGATGAAGTGATAACGCGTTTCGGGAGAAGACGTAAAAGAAAAATTGATTTTGTTATTTAAATATAGGTAGGTAGGTATTTTTAAGTACAGTAGGTAGTTATATTTATTAATAAAATACCTACGTTTTACTTGTAAGTATCTATTATTATCAAAATTAAATTATAACTTCTTGTGACTTGACCACGACTATGTGACCCCCCCCTGGCGAAAAAGCTGGATCCGCCCTTGAGCTCTATATAGGTATAATTTATATAGAATTTCAAAAAAATTATATGAATATCTATTATTTTGATAAACTGCTTCTAAAATAGGTACACAAACTTGCTTTCAAAATAAAATCATTATTTGCCAGATTCTGAAATCTGCCTTATGCATTACTTGAATGGTTCTTTTTCTTAAAAATATTAATATACAGTTTCTTTAAAAAAGCTATTAAATAATTTTATTAAAAATTTCGACATGCATCTAATGCGCATATTGTCGGAAAACGACAAAATAGCTGTCTTTGCAAAATGCACTTTGTCAAATGCACTATTCTTTATTCATATTTCTGCGACTTGCATTCCTCCTCTCGCGTTGCTTTGACTTGCATTCTTCCTCTATCCTCCTTGTATTCCTCCATTCACGTTGCTAAAAACTTATTGCGTCAAAATATTCACTTTGATTTCTAAAACTTATAGGTTTGATTGACACATATCATCTTAACATAGAAATGAAAATACCGAGTGTTGATCAATATCAGGTCCGATAATTTTCATTTCACTTCATTTGCGCATATTTTTTACTTTCATATTTTTAACAGACCGTCAACATGTCACTATTGACTGATAGATGGTCTCAGAGTGACATTAGAATTTAGAATACAAAGTAGAGGTAGTAGTAGTAACAATAACTTAAGTTATGCAAAAAATAAAAAAGTGAAAGGTTTAAGTTAAGAAAAAATGAGTTCTAGATTAACAGTTTTACGACGAGTACGCGGGTTCCAAGGCCAACACCGTGTGTCTATACTTTTGTCTATGACGTGACCGTAAACCAAGTATATCAATATTATAAAGAAAATATCAAGGCTGCCTCTGTCTCTGGATGATTCTCGTTATAGTGCTCGATCATTCTCGGCAGAAGAAAGAAATAGTCTAAATTGGTGTTATAAAACTAAATGTGAAGTAGGCTTGGAGATCTCATTAATCGGCCTGGGATGCTTATGTATATTTGTGACAGTATTGAAGGGGTGTCTAATTTATTATTAACTATTTAGTCATTAATTAAGTCTGTAATTTTTAGTCTGTTATCTAAAGAGAATAGGTGAAAAAAAAGATTTATAAAAATATATATTTTGATTCGTTACATTCAAAATATATATTCATTCATTAAATGCCATTCTTGAAGTTACTCGAATTTTAATAATGTATATACAGGGTGTAACAGAGCTACCCTACAACACTTTACAGATAGATTCCTGCTTTGATTATGAGTCGAAAATGTTCAAGCAACATGACCCAAAGATAATCAATAGTAATGGAGTTATGCAATATCAAAGTTTGGATTTTTTTCAATATTTCTGACTTATTTTTACAAAACGTTGAAGTATCATTACAGTAACGTATATTGATTACGAAAATTTCATTAATTTCAATAAAAGTTAAATAAAATAATAAAAATATCCTTAAAAATTCCTATTGGAATGCTTTCCAGTTAGAATTGGAAGGTTTTTATCATTTTATTTGACTTGTATTAAAAGGAATGAATTTTTCATCATAGATATAAGTTAATATAATGATAGTCCAACGTTGAAAAATAATGCAAACTTTGAAGTTGCATATCTCCTTAACTATTTATTTGAACATTTTCGACTCATAATTAAGGCCGGAATCCACCTGTAAAGTATTGTGGACTAGCTCTGTTACACCCTGCATATAATGGCGACCCTCGTAGCCCAGTGGGGGTTGACTCAAACCTAGGTATTTTTGTAATTTGCTTCGCTAGTACCTAAGCGTAAAAAAAAAAACAAAAAAAAAATTAATAATATTTTTACACATTAAATGTTTTTTTAAAAAAATGTGTTCACGGCGTTTCTTTAAAAAAAATCATTTCATTTGGTCATTTTTTGAAACTGGCAATGGAAAAACTATGCACTGTGTACCTACCATTTTTGAAGCAATTATAATATTTACTTAAATATAGTGAACAACTAAAGCAACCTTGATAATTATTCAAGAAAGGGAAAAGGATGGAAGGATATGGAAGAGGCCTGTATCCAGCAGCAAAGAGATGAAGGCTGCAAAAGAAGAAGAAAAACTACAGTTTTTTGTTGTATGTATGTATTTTTTTGATACGGCAACAACCGTATCAAAAAAATACATATATTGGAACTCTTACCGAGTATCTCAAGATAATTATTACATATTATGTATGTGCAATATTTTTTTAGTATAAATATAACTCATCTACTTTAAGTTCCTTATTGATTCCCACAGCAGTTCTCGAGTTGAAGGTGATAAAATAAATAACCAATAAATCTTGAGTGCAATATAATTTTATTGAAAGCATTGAAATAATTCAATTATACATTTGCAGCCAACATATTGTTAACAGAAAAATTAAGAGAAAGATAATGTTTAGTTGAAGAACTTGAAGAAAATCCATATTTCTTTATACAACTCTTAGTGTGATTTCTCAAAACTGTTTTCTGGGCAAAGGCGCGGCCACATAGACTGCACACGTGTGGCTTCTCCCCCGTATGTGTTCTGGAAAAAAATTAAATATGGAATAGGTTTGAACAAAAAAATAAAGTATTTATTTTACAGTACAGCAGTAATATTCTCGATCTAGAACCAGCATTAGTGCACATGAATCTAGTTGAACTGTTTTGAACGAACTTGTTAAAAAAATTATCTTAGAATCAGGTTTGGTTATTATTATTTAAAATAATTACTATTTAAACATCATAAAACAGTGTATAAAATTGCTTTACAATTTGTTCTTAATAAATATGTATAGATATTATATAGATCACAGAGCACAAAACTATACAGAATTATTTTAATAAACCTCTTATTTAGTTAATTAATTGAAATTTTCAATTAATTTAATTGAAAAATATTATTTTGTAAGGTTTTTGTCATTTTATTTGACTTGTATTACAGCGAATGAATTTTTAATATTTCACATAAGTTAATGTAGCGAAAGTTCAATGTTTTACAGAAAATAAGTCAAAAATGTTTAAAAAAAATTGCAGAATTGTGGTGACGCTTATCTCTGTCAACATTTCACCCAAAGTGTAAAGAATATTTATAATTCAAAATTTTATGAAGAACACTTCCCGAAGCTTTTGCTAGTAGCTATGGGATACATGTATAACACGTTTCTTTTGTCAATTAATTATTATATAGTATGTTTACTGTATAAAAATTTATTAACTTAGTAACTCATTAATAAATCATAGATAAATTGAAATACCTCCTGTGCTCAGTTAGTGTTGTCGAAGAGCTGAAAAATTTATGACAAAAGTCACACTTATGTTTCTTTTCTCCAGTGTGAGTTCTCAGGTGGTTGACCAGCAATGGCTTCCGTTTGAAGCGCCGTCCGCACTGGTCGCAGGTGAAGGGCTTGTCTTCTGAATGTAAGTCAGTGTGCCTCGCCATCTGTACCAAATGTAAATAGTCCAAATTAAAAAATTCTATCTTAGTTATTATTATTGTTTTTTCTTATTTTTTTATCGAGCCTGGTATAATATTCTTGTATACATATACGTGTTTTCTTGTAAATGGCCCAAGGCTTTGTACATCAATAATTGTTTTTTTTTTCAATATTTATTAATTATATGGCTGTAAGAAACCCAACAAATAAAAAATAAAATTATCAAATTTACAGTTGTTTTAATCAAAAGCAATTGTGGCATTTTGTGAACCACAATTATTAACGGTGCACTCTGGTGTTGTGACATTTGCGCAGCTTGTTCTGTCTGGAATTTCTAGGTCTACGTAACAATTTTCACTTTTAATGTTAAGTTATGGAGCTTTGAAATATACATTAACTGTTAAAAAATAAGATAGGATGTCATACTGTTACATATTTTTGAATTTTTCTATAGTTCAGTAGAAAATGTTTTCGAAAAAGAGCATTTTTTGAAGAACATGTGAAGAAATTTTATTTAACTGTGTCGAGACTCGCATTGAATAAATAATTTATAATGATTTTATTGATTTATTGTGGCTGCATAAAGGAATACCAAGTGTTCCATACGAATTAGGGTGCTTCAAAAATGTATGAAATTTTTTGATTATTTTTTTCTATATGGCATCCTTTTGTATGTTTTCATATGTCTAAAAACTTACACATATGTTTTTTAGATTTTTTTAAAGGACATTTAGGGGTCACTACCAACTGTGAATGTGTAGGGCTTAACTAAAAACTATGTTGGTATTCAAATTGTAAAATATTATTTTACACAAATTTTTAGAAAATTTACTTAAACTCTAAAATAAAATCAATTAAATATTTACATGAAACATTTAAAAGTTAAATTTAAATAAAAAGAATAATAATTAATTAAGATGGCCACCAAGAGTAAACATTGCTTCTGCTCTTTATCGGTGGAGTGAAGAGGATTCCATGGGCACTACCCCTCTTTTTACTATATGATTTACAACTTTCTTATAATGTACAAAGGTCTTAACTTTATTGCAGTCATCATCATCCTTCCATGTCCAAACATCCCTTGTAAAAATTACACAAAATGGTGATTGTATTGAAAATATTTAATTGTAACAACATCTTCTAAGTTTTTAACCACAATGAGAGCATTTTTAAGGATTGCACGCTTTGGAGAACCTTCTTTTATCCTTAATTTTCAAGGGCAGGGGCAAGGGACCTTCTCTATTTAGTTTTCAAGGAAACTTCAACATCAGATGCAAAAGCATCAAGCATTCAGACAGATATCAAATATGTAATTTTCCAAGTTTTTTCAACTCACTTCCCTTGTAAACGCCATTATATGACTTAATCGAAAATTGAGTCCATGGACAAAAGGTGCTTTATTTCTTGAAAACTCTAAATGCAATACTAACGCTTCCTATTGTTTAAAATACTACGTATGTCCGGAGAGAGTGGTGTGTTTAATTTATTCGCAGATTATTGATGTTTCATGCAGCGACATGTTTAGTCTGAAACATTGCAGTCATTTCACTAAACAGCGCATATTTTCGAAACTTTGATCAATAGTAGCGACCCCTAAGATTAATTGAAATGAAAAATAAAAAAATATGTGTATATTTTTTTGGCCATTGGAAGCATTTAAAAGTATGCCCTGATAAAAAAAAACTTTTTTGAAGCACCCTAATACGAATATACTAGCTTTATATATAGGCTTAGCCTGACATTTACATTCTTATATACAAGATATCTCATAGCGAGTAGCAAAAACACTTTGGGTCAAATGTCAAAGTTAAGGAGATAAGCGACAAGGGAGTTTGCACTTTTTTTTAATATTTCTGATCTATCGTCTGTAAAACATTGGAGATTTTTTTGCAAGGTTTTTGCAAGGTTTTGCAAGGTTTTAATAATTTCAATTGAATGGTATCAAAGCAAATGAATTATTAATACCTAACATAACTTACTAGTAGTCTGACGTTTTATTATGTAGACTCTGATGCCTGGTTGCATTAACTTGCTTTATAATAATTTGTTTTTTAACCATTGATTTTTGAATTTTCAACCAATCATTCAAACTATCTTTCGTAAAAATCATAGATTTCAATCATAGGTATTAAATCATAAATTTTTACGAAAGATTACTGTAACCAAGTTGATGCAACCGGCCATAACTATTGATATTTTATCCAAAGTGTAAAGAATATTTTCTATTCAAAATTGAATGAAGAAGACTCCGTCAAAGTTTTTGCTACTAGCCATGAGAAACTCTGTGTATAAGAATCCAAATGTCAAGCTAATCCAGTAGTAAAGCTAGTATACTATGCGGGCTTTAGGTACAGCAACTAAACTATAATAAGAGATACTGATCAAAGATGACTTACAATAAACATTTTTTATTTTCAGTTTAAAAAAACTGCAATATTGACTTTGCTATAATATCATCATAAATCCTAAAAATGTAAAAAAATATATATATGCATGTTGATCTAGTTCCATACATTACTACGAGGGAAACCCTGGGTTTTCCTACTGGTCTTACATAAAGATATAAAAAAAGGCAGAGAAACTTCAACATGCAAAAGAATTATTTCAACAACTGTATCAAATAATGTCACAAAGCTTTCAATTTTTATACAAGTTACCTCTGATTGTGTAGTGAAGGCTTTCCCACAAACCGGGCAAACATAATTTTTAATACCATCGTGTCTCAAAATGTGATCCTTGAGATGGCCCTCTTGTTTAAAATGTTTGTCACATTGTGGACAAGAGTGGGGTCTTTCCTCACTGTGAACTTGCATGTGAATCTATAAATAAAATACAGTAAATCAAATTTAATAGATTATTCTTTAGGACCAATCGGATAACATAGGCAAGGTTTTCCCCGTTGATCAAAATATTGTGTTCATTTGTTTTACACGTTACAACATAAACTATGATTCTTTTCTAGCCACTGCTAGATTAAGTCTGTCAAATGTCAAATGTCTGTCATGCATTTCCACACAGTTTGATGATTTCCAATAAGCAAATCTTTCTATGTTTTGTTACAAACACAAAGATAAAATCTTTTAATTTTGTGATTCCAATTTAAAATGAAGTGACGATGTCTATTTGATGGATTTTTTATTGTTTGTGTTATTTTGAATTAACCCAATTAAAATAAGTTTGCTGTCTGTCTGTTCGTGTGTCCGTTCGTCCTTCGTGACTTTGTGTAACGTCCGTAACGTCTTTACAGTGTAAAGTTTTTTCTTTTTTTTTATAATTAATTAAATACTTATTATGTGTGAATCGACATGTAAAAATACCGTCATTTTTGACAGGTTACAGCTAGTACAATAATATTGGTGCATACTAACTTTCAAATTTCCCACCGAGGTGAAAGATTTGCCACATTTCTCGCACACAGCCAGCGAGGACGTATCCAGGGGGTAGTGCTTTCTCTCGTGTGCCTTGAGTGCCCAATCAAAGAAAAATTGTCTACTGCATTTTTCACACTTGAATCTGAATTTGAGAAATTAAAAAAAATGCTTTTAATAACATATATTAATTCATTAATAATAGAAATATACACAGGTTGTCTCATAGCTAGAAGCAAAAACTTCACAGATGATTCCTGCCTTGATAATGAGTCGAAAATTTTCAAGCAACCGTGAACGTGTTATGGAGATATGCAATATCAAAGTTTGGAGTTTTTTTTCAATATTTCTAATTATTTTTTGCAAAAAGTTGAACTATCATTACCGTAACTTATATTGATTATGAAAAATCCATTTGCTTCAATACAACTCAAATAAAATATTAAAGATCTTGCAAAAAAATATTTTCAATTTTTGAAAGGAATCATTAGGAAAGGAAGGAGGAATTTAACATGTTTAAAGCGAAAGAATTTTTCATAATCGATACAAGTTACTGCAATGATAGTTCAGCTTTTAGCCAAAAATAAGTGAGAAATATTTTTAAAAAATGCAAACTTTCGTATTGCATATCTCCATAACTATTGATATTAATTAGGTCATGGTTGCGTGAACATTTTCGACACATTATCAAGACAGGAATCCACCCGTAAAGTTTTTGCTACTAGCTCTTAGACACCCTGTAAAGAGTAGCCTCTCGATTATTCAGAGTTGCATTCCCGAGTTGTAAATTAATCACAGTAGTAAAAAAAATTCATTTAGCTGCATAACATGTGCATTCCAGAAAATTAAACTGAGAAAATTGCAAGTGAACACAAAAACCTCAGCTGATGATATGATTGCAAATTATTATTTGGGCATGCTTATATTTGGTATATACTTTTGATACAATCCAACAGTATACATAATTAAATCATTGGATATTTTTACATGTTTAACTTTTATGGTAGAGATCACCCAGGTTAATTTTTCCCTATCATCCCAGATAATTGAGAGTCTAATGTACAGTAAAATTATACTAAAAAAATTGTTACTTTTTGATTCCTTCATGTTGAGTCATGTGCTGTTTGAGTCCTGACCATTTTTGAAAATCTTTGCCACATAATTTACATTCCGCTTGCTGAAACAGCAAAATTTAAAAAAATAATAATTTAAGAATTACTGACTATGTATATGTACATATTACATTTTGCACAGTAATATTAAATATTCACACTGTTAAAATATAGTTGGATAATTCTATCGGCCTGATCACTAATAATGTTTTAATTTCCGCAACCAATAATGTTAAGCTACACTATAATAAAATACCAATACCTTCTTCCCTTGATGAGTTCTTAGATGCCCGGTTAGTCTTTCTTCACTAAAAAACCATTTGTTACATTTGGTGCAGTTAAAATATTTTTTCTCAAGATTGACTTTGTGGGTTTTCATGTGGTTGTTCATGGCAGTCATATGACAAAATTTATTATGACAAATATTGCATTCAAAATTTTTTGTTGTATCTGAAATAATATTTCTCTCGATATAGAAGCTTGTAACTTATTTGAAGGAGCCGACACTAGCATCAAATCATTAGAATATAAATACATATTAAACTTTTATGTCAAGTTGACAAGTCAACAACCAATACATAATTGAGTATTTGTGGCAAAACAAAGAAAACTCTTTTACATCTTGTTTATAACTTAAATAAGAAGAAATAAAAAGTAATGCAATAAGGAATTAAAAATAAAACATTCAAATAACATAGCGTAAAATGTGAGTTATTTCAACATTTAAAATTTACTTACATAAGTGTATATACATTTTGAAACTAGACAATGGATTTACGTTGCTTTTTATATTTAAGCATTTGGATTTAGGTTCATTTTGATGTTCAAGGTAATAAATATATTTATTACACTATCATGGATGTAGTGAAATAAAGTTCTCAGTAATTTAAGAGTGTAAAATATTGTAAAATGTTTTTGAATTCTTTATTAAATAATGAAGAAATTCATATTTTATTCAAGTGAATTTGAATATGGGTTTGTATTGAAATTAAAGCTGATTTTTAACAAGCAATAACTTCAGACTGACACTTCTCATAACAGTTAACTAATATATTATAAAATGCAGGAATGAGCTAAGAAAATGTATTGACAATCAAATCCAAAAAAAAAACAGAAATGTTGATTAGATAGGTTTTGATACTCAATGAGTCAATTTAAAATATATACAGGAAGTCTTGTAGTTAGTGGCAAAAACTTCAGGGGATTTTTATTCATTTAATTTTGAATAGAAAATATTGTATTCACTTGGGCTGAAATGTCGATAGTTACAAAGATAAACAATATCAAAGCTTGCATTTTTTTACTCCCTTTATATTAACTCGTGGCGTCTGCTTGCTTGCTTGCCGTCAAAAAAAACTTTGGATCGATTTTTGACCCTTTTCCCGTGATCCAATCGAGCTGAAACTTGGCAAGTAGACTCGTGGCGACGATCAAAAAGATGTATCAAATTTTCGTTTAAAAAAATTAATAATTATTGTAATTTTATTGGTTTTAAATCATTAGAAAAGTTTGATTAGCAACGGCGGCCCGATAACGTCGCGGAATATTTTCTAAATTTGAACTACTCCGTCGGTATACATAATAGGTACTTCACTACGAATGTCGAAAATCTAAATTGACTGACAAATGTTTTTAGAATTTAATCCTCAATGCATGAAGTGTTCAAAGCTTTAGCTTTAGCTTTGTCTGACATTTTAGAAATATATTAAATTACTGTAAGTTAAGTGTTATGTTATATGTTTTAATTCATCTTTAATTGTTGTTATATTTTTCAAAGAAAGGGAGTATAATAAAAACTTATTTTTATGAGTTACTTTTTTAAAATTTTTCTGACTTATTTTCAGTAAAACATTAAACTATCTTTACAGAAACTTATTTTGAGTGTTAAAAATTCATTCGCTTTAATTAAATTATTAAAACCTTGCAGAAATTTAAAAAAAAAGTTTTTGTTAACCCATTCCATGCGGATGTGCACTTTGTAGTGTATACACGATGTGGGCCTGGAACAGATTAATATTATGCTATGTATTCACTTAAGGCGATCGTCCGGAAGTGCATGCGAAATTCAGCAGTGATGTGCATTATTTCTCACAGTGTCTCTTGCATTTTTACAATTTTGCACATAAATTTATTTATTTAGTTCTATATATTAGGTCCTTACATATGAAATTGGCGTTTTGCCGTACTGGCAAATTTGATCTCAAATATCTTCTCTTTGGTTAGGAATTCCAAATCCAAATTTATACAGCTATTTACTCATGTATTTGTGTTTTGAAAATTATAATTCATTTGTTTTTTCCTCAATTGTTTTTTTCTTTGCGTCACTCAGTTTACAAAATGAAAAACTTGAAATATCGCGTTATTTACGAGTACGAGTTCCACCGTGGCACCAGTGCTGCAGAAACGGCTCGAAGGATTAATAATGTGTATGGCGACGGTGCCGCAAAAGAAAACACAGTGCGTTTTTGGTTCCAACGTTTTCGTTCTGGAAATTTCGACCTGCAGAACAAGCCCCGTGGACGGCCGGAGACCAAAGCTGATAATGAAGAATTGAAGGCTATTGTGGAAGCGGATCCATCGCAAACCACATCCGAGTTAGCTGCAGGCTGCGGTGTTAGTGATAAAACTGTTTTAATCCACTTGAAGCAAATTGGTAAGGTGAAAAAGCTTGAAAGGTGGGTACCTCACGAATTGAGTGAAGCAAATCAACAAACGCGCGTTGACTGCTGCGTTGCATTACTCAACCGGCACAATAATGAAGGGATTTTAAATCGAATCATTACCTGTGATGAAAAGTGGATCCTGTACGATAATCGGAAGCGCTCATCGCAATGGCTGAACCCTGCCGAACCAGCCAACCATGCCCCAAGCGAAAATTGACTCCAAAAAAGTTACTTGTGAGCGTTTGGTGGACTAGTGCTGGTGTCGTTCACTACAGCTTTCTTAAATCTGGCCAGACGATTACGGCAGATGTCTATTGTCAGCAACTGCAAACCATGATGGAAAAGCTAGCTGCTAAACAACCGAGGCTGGTTAATCGCTCTAGGCCACTGCTGCTTCATGATAACGCTAGACCACACACTGCACAACAGACGGCTACCAAATTAGAGGAGCTTCAATTGGAATGTCTAAGACATCCACCGTACTCTCCAGACCTTGCCCCAACAGATTACCATTTTTTTCGAAATTTGGATAACTTCTTGCAAAGGAAAAAATTCAACTCCGATGGGGCAGTCCAAACCGCCTTCAAAGATTTTATTGATTCCCGTCCGAATGGTTTTTTTAGTAAAGGGATCGATGAACTACCTATGAGATGGCAAAAGTGCATAGATAGCAATGGTACATACTTTGATTAAATAAATATATTATAATAAAAAAAAATCGGCTTTATGTTCCTCCCATACTAAACGTCAATTTCATATGTAAGGACCTAATATTTAAGATAAATAAAGTTTTATAAAACAAAACTAAATATATAATATTATCAATTAATAAATTACTAAACTAATGTTTTAGAACTGAAGAAAATTGCTTCACGTTAGCTTTTCATTTGCGTATGGACATGTGACATACTAATTTTTTTCAATAATATTACTAAGTGAACGATTGATTACCTTTCCTTAATACAAATTTTCGTAAATCATTAAGTTATTTTTATTACAATTAAAAACTGTTTTTGAAAAATAATTTCTTTTTTGCGTGTTTTTTACATATTTGATAACATTTTAACTTCAATAAATTGAAAGAATGAATATTATTCCTTTAAAATTAATTCAAAAACATCAAAAATCAAAAAATTGTTCCAAAATTCTGATTTTTTCAGCTATTAATCACGTAACTACAACGTTTTCTTTCAGACTGCTCTGAAACGCCAAGCAGTAAACATGCGTGTTCCCAGCGCTCTTACGTAAAATTATAATTACTTATCCAGTGCAGTACACTACACAGACAAATAACCAATTTATGCTGTTCTATGTACACATTTTGAAGATTTTTATCATGATGCTTTAAATTTTCAGAGAAGTAGACGGTGAATTATATTTGCTTTATTATATTATAAGGTATCTATACAAAATATTATATTTAAGTAACACACAACATTAAATTTTTTATATAAGTACAATAATGACCGTTTTTGTTTGAATATGTCAAATATAAAAGATATATTATGTATTATTACTATTTCCATTATTATTCTTTTTTGTTGGTAAATAACGCAAGGTATTTTTTCTAAATCAAGTTGCCTCAATTTATTGTTTTTATTATGTTATATACTTGTACCCATGTATAAGAGAAAATTGTATTTGTGATAGCTCAATTGCTTTAATTACATATTTACTGTAACAACTGTTCACATACAAAGTGTTATAAATAGTTTATTTTTTTGAAAACTCAAAATAACTACAGAATATTACATCGTCACGCACCGCCAACGCGAGCATTTGCAGAGCCGAACACTTCCCTCGTCCCTTTCTGGCAGTCCCCATACACAGCAGTTTTTTTACACAGATGTTAACCAAAATTGAACTCCGTGCACATCAGACGATCACCTTAATATTAAAAGACATTATTGACAACAGAGGAATTTTCA
The DNA here is from genome assembly GCA_016648135.1 of Agrypnia vestita. Lineage (NCBI taxonomy): Eukaryota > Metazoa > Arthropoda > Insecta > Trichoptera > Phryganeidae > Agrypnia > Agrypnia vestita. The sequence continues at coordinate 98,186 of JADDOH010001261.1, forward strand.
ATGCGCCGTACCAGCAGTATCATATATTATTAAAAATGTTTATGTAAGTGAAATTGGCATACATCTCTTTTTTCTTCTTTTCTTCTGGTATTTGGAGGCATTATCTTCGTCCACTTCCATCATATTGTCTGGAAGATATAACAATTTGCTCTCCTCAACCGTATCAACTTTATCTTTTGTAAAATGCTCCTGAAATAAATAAATTTGTCTAATAATCTGCAAATAAATTTTACTTATTACAAACCATACACATAGCTTAGGTTGAAAATTAGTAATATATCATGTAATCCATTGTTATTTTATATTTTTAAATTTAAAGCTCATTCACATACATAACTTTCAGGTGAAAAATACAACAAAACTTACCATTTTGTTAGCATTTTCTTTCAGAAATTCATGTGATTTCAAGCATTGTTGTTTAAATGCATAAAAGGATTTCAGTAATTTGTAACACTTTTGACAAATATTTGGGGGAAATCCATCTTCTACAGTTACCTTGACAATAAAAACTTGTGATTAATAAATATTCGCTAATCATAATTGCAGTACCTGACTAGCTCCAAAAATTTTGTTGTGAACTAAGTATTATTAACATACATTAAAATAAAATGCAGTAAACAATACCCGTATTGTTGTGCAATCATAAAAGTAAGTATCCAAGTCGTTTTCATACAAATAATATACTTCACGGCGATTATTTCTTAAACATGCTCTGCATATAGGTTCCACGACATCTCTACTCATGGTGAATTCAATAAAATTACAAATTTTCAATAAATATTAAAAAATAAAGCCGATACGTAAACATAAACAAAAAAGCTCAGTGTTATATACGCTGTTAACCATAGAAAAGAGATCTGTCAACTGTCAAATGCTAAAGCAATATATTTCTCTTTTCTATGAGCAATATTGAATAATATCATAGATAAAAATTTTAAAATATCGTCTTCTTAAAATTAGGCAATCTGTCCTTAAAGAGGGATTTGTGAAAAATATCGTCAAAACAATTAACATCTCTACCAGCTGATCCGAATGAATCAATTTTGTGTATCTGTTATCATTTTTAATAAATTAAAAAACTCGTCTTATAATCAATCATCAGCACTAAGATCGGCACTACACTACACGGGTTTTCCGCCGCGTCTCTTTAGTCGCGAAACGCCGCTACATTTCTTTCCATACAATACCCGTTTATCAAACACACTACGCGGATGATTGGTCGGCCCATTTTCTTTTTTCCTCTTCTTCTTCATCAGCCTTCGTCTCTCCACTGCTGGATATAGGCCTCTTCCTTCCCTTTCCATACTTCCTTGTTGTTTGCTTATTCGTTAGGTCAGAGTGAAAGGGTTCCAACTGCTCTAAGTAAGATTCTGAGATATGAGAGCTCAAACTTTGGAATGAATTTATTTTATAATACGAAAACATTTTTACATAATTTGGGAATACAAACAGTAAGTAATAATTATTTTTAAGTATTAAGTCCCTAAAATTCATTATAAATAATATAAAACTCTATATTTGTAATACCTAAAATAACAGTTGGAACCTTTTTACTGCGAAACTAGAGAATATAGTCAGTTCGAAAAGGTTCCATGTATTTTTTTATGTGTTTAGCCTGTTTACAATTACTACAGTGATACAAAATAACCATTACTGTTCACCTTAGTCACCACAATATTAAATTTATAATTATATATATTATATACAAACCACTACACAATTATTTATCATCGTCTTGTACCTACTTACTATAAAGTGGTAAAAGTTCCTTCACTAATCCTGCACATCATCCTAAAATGGTGAAATGTTCCTCCTCATCTTGATCTCTTTACAATATAAGGGAATATTTGAAAGGAAACGAAGGTTTTTAAAAAAAGGTTATATTAAAATTAATACTTTACAATTAAAAAATATTGGAATTTAAATAAAGCAGAATTAAAAACTATGTGAACAAATAAAATATTATTATTAATAACAATATTTTTTTTTAAATAGCTCGGTAATAGGCTTTGTCTTGAGTGGGCATGAAAGGAAACATGGCTCGTAGGTCCACCTTTTTTTCAACCGATATATCCTTGCCACATTTTAATGGTTTAGGTTTAATATTAAATATATCCGATTGTTGCGGTGTCCTCAACTTTCTGTTGAAATTTTTTAAATTCACTTTGGTTGCCTCTTCATCAATTATATGAGACTTTTTGAAGTGCACCTCTGACAGAGTTTGGGTAAACTTTATTGATGCGACTTTTGCAAATGGCATTTTTTTGTAATTAAACAATAAAGTCGTACTCGAAAAGTCAAAAAAGTCATCCTGTTGCCTTTGTATAATGCCATAAGGGCATTTTCTGTTTACTAATTTTAGTACCCTTATTATTCCCAGCGGGGGAAACATTTCATGCCGGGCCATCAGTTTTTCTATGTGCACTTTCGACTTCTCCTATGCAGGAGTGACCACTGGTAGAGTATAGAGCTATGTGCACTATCGACTTCTCGTATGCATATGCAGGAGTGACCACTGACAGAGTATTTCATATCAACACTCTCTACACTTTCAGAAATGAAAGAATTTCTATTTTGTGGCACACAAGAGTCACTCCATGTTATGATATGTTTGATATCAGGGTGATCCTCGAAAACTGTCTTTAAAATTACTAAGACAGATGCCAGATCATTTCCTGTTCTGCCCGACATGCCTTCTGTCCATGAAGCGCAATATATTTTTTTGGTGATAGATAGGTGCGCCGTTAAATTGTAAACATTCAGTTTTCTTCTGTAAAAAATGAACTGATTTCGGCTCTTGGGCAAGTCATCACATTTTGAAGATCAAAACACAGAACAGGAACAGCTCGTTCCTTGCCCTTACTTCGTTCCTCATGCATAGCAATTTTAAGTGAAACATGATCTTTATATTCCTGTTGAGACGTTTCTGTGAGCTCTTTCAGTTTCTTGGCCATCTCATACTTTTCGCAAGTATCACACCTATGCGATTTTCGTTTATGAAAACCGAGTATAATCATTATCAAAAATGTGTCTATAGGTACATGGATATTTTTAAAAATGAGACATTTTTCTCCGTGCACTCTTCAACGTACAATTCGAACATACGAGCCACACTCAAAGGTTCTAAATATTTTTTAATCGTAGTGACTCGGCAATAATGCGATTCAACACAGGGAAATCGTGTTGAATCGCATTATTGCCGAGACCAAACCAGACAAAAAATCATTCCAAATGTCATCTTCGATTTTTAAATAAATAAAGTGTTAAAATTAGGTATTTTTATATTCTTTGATATATTTAGAACGAAAATATTGAAATACAATATCTTTAGTGTTATTGCTTCCATGGTTTTATTCGATAAACATGTGCGTACATTTCTGACAGTAAATTTCGTTACTTATTTTCACAATTAATGAATAAGTAATTATTGAAGTCTGTATATTGAGAAACCAGAAACTGTAACATCTTAGCGATTATTGTTAATTTTTACATGAATATCACCACCACAAAAGTGTCTAAAAAACAGCAATCGTGCGCGAAATTGTGCGGCATTCAGGGTACATTCTGCGTTACGTACGGCCGGCATCCGACCAGTTAATAAATGGGAATTCACTTCTCCGATTATCGTTGAACTTACACTCTCTTTTATTACTCATTATACTTCAGCATGCTTCCTGCTCGAACTTCACCATGTGTTGTTAAACACAGGAGTGGGGTGTGTCGCCAACAAAGTTGTGAATGTGGCTGGAAAAATCGGGTCTTTTTTAAAACTGTTTAAAAATCATGACATCTGGTCGCATTACCCGATTCTATATTTTTGCCTGCTCCGACCATTATTTATCTATGGGCTCAGTCAAATAAAATAAAATACACACTAATAAGAGCTCTTCGCTTATATCCTAATTGTGTTGATATTCCAGCAAACAGCAGAAAATTATACCACAACACAGCTTCATCACTTAGAAAAACGGCCACACATTAAACACACTTTCAAATAAAAAATAAAAAAATAGACGACCAATTAAATTTATTTTAATATATTATTTTGGCAACAAATATAAATAACATTGTAAATTACAATATAACTAGATTATTTCCCTCAAAGTATATTTTTTAATTCTCATTTTACCCAAGGTTACTTGATCAGCCTTTTGGATAACTTCTGCATTAATTTACCCTGATAGTTTGCAGTATCATTAATGTATCTATTTTTAACAACAATACATAATTATTTACAAAGCCCGGCAAGTCAAAAATAAGAATAAATAAAATGTAATAATCTATATTTTTGAATACTTTTACTTCACTTTCTTGTACAAGTGTATAAATCTGTTTCGTATGCAGTTTTCTATATCTACACCAACATCATGATAATGGATTGTGTGAATTAATGTTTTGTGAACATTAATGGTCTTTTTGAACTAATATCGCTCATTAATATGCAAATCGATAAATTTTGAATGCCATCATTATAAGATCGATGCTGACATTTTACTAACTTGAATAAAAATTTTCCCTACCGTTGGAGTAGGGATCGGTATTTGTAACTCCTTAAAGAGTTTAAAAAGCATTAAATCAAAAATAATCAAATTATTATTAAATTATTCAAGGTTTAACAAAGTTGAAATAGTATCTTATCTGTAGAATTATTTTGTATTCATAAAAGCTAATTTATTACTTTAATGAGCCTGGGGCCGCGTCGCATATATCCGACGGAGCGCGACTGTCCCCAGGGGCCGCGTCGGATATATCCGACAGGCACAAAATAAATTATTTATCGACGGCCGCGTATCGAATTTGAAAAACGTAATTTTTTCCCAATAGAGAAATCCTGTTGTGACCTGTCGTTCCATTTTCGACTCAAAAACATGGCCGATTATAGCTTAAATCAACACTCAAAGTAGAAGTTTTTCGGTCGTCAAAATCGTATAGAAAAGTTATAGATGTCGCCCTAAACTCATGTTGTACGATCGAAAATTATATAATGAAATAATATTCCGTCGTCGTCACGTCCTTAGTACGCGAAAGACACATGCGTGGTACATGCAAAAATCACGTGTCTGTCGCCGTGTCGATCTATTCCGTCGTCATGTGCCCAGCGCGCGAAAGACGTTCACGTGTATGGTACATGCAAAAATCACGTGATTCCGTTGCTATGTCGATAGGAAGGGTTTTTTATTTCTTCAGTTCGCGCCCAGCAATCACAGTTGGAACACGGATCTACGCGCGGATAATATATACATATATTCGCGATATTTCTTGGTTTATGGTGCAATTTGATACAAACAGTGATGTATTAACAAAAATACATTATTTATGTTGCGTTTATTTGAGAAATGTGTGTGTTAAATGTGGATCATATGCTTCAAAATTTAAAGTGAAACAATGGCGTAGTGTTTTGTGTGCGCGGCACGAAAGCAACGGAAGGAAACATGTTATATGTGTTTTGAGTGTGATGTTCCGTTGTGTGCCGTGCCGTGCGACAAAATATACCACACAGAAGAAAATTTTTAGGTAGGATATCAAATAATAATAGTAGTGTATGTAATCGGAAAATGTCGGGTTGGCAACATTATCGGAATTCAAAAAAAGATTATTTTTTTAAATTTTTTGATAAAAAAATCATTGCATTTCGACACTTACGATAAAATAATATGAATGTGTGTGTTTTTTTTTTAATTTACGCATGTTTTCATGGTTTTTTCGTAAAAAGAAAAATCACAAAAAATTCCGAAAATTTACGGCCCTTGCCTATATGTTGCTTTGGAATTTTTAGGCCCTCAACAAGTTAACTATCACAGTTCACATTTACATATCGAGATATAAAAGACCATTTTAACGATGCCACATGTTTACATAAATTGAGCGCAGGATTCATTCGCATTTTAAGATGCTGACACATTGTTGGGAAATTGAGCATTATAAATGCAGCTCCATCGATTTCTTCTTCTTTTAATTTTTCCGCTATTTCCTTACATTCTTCAAACTTAGTAAGGTGTGTATACAGATCGTTAACGGACCAGTCATGTGGATTAGAAGAAAGGTTATTCTTATTTTGAACACTTCCTGTGGAAAGATTGGAAACAGAGCCATTTGTATTGCAGTGAAACATTTTGACATCGGTTGGCTGTGGATCATGGAGCGGTGTAACACGCAGTTTCTTAAGTTCGGGTTCTTCACTGTCAGAAACATCTGAAATTATTTCTCCATCTTCACGCTTTATATCCAAGGAGTTTGATGTGGAACTGTTACCTTCCGATTCGCTATCATCTAGATATGGCTTTTTAGGTACAACGCAAGTATTGTTATATATTGTTTGAACATCTTTTTTATTCCAATGTCCTTCTTTCATTTGTATAGCGAAATTTGGTAGCTTTGCTCCCCTCGTCTTCATTTCTAAAGGAGGTATATTGGCTCGCGGTTCACGTTTTTTTCTTTGTTTTTTGGTTGCTGTATCAGAATTACTGTCGGGCGAATTGGGCCGGGTGCCAGGTTCAGACTGCTGAGGTGTGGAACAAGGACTCGGATCACTTTCATTTCCGGACTCCGCACCCTCCTTATTACCGGAAGATTCGAGAGCAGCTCGCCTTTCACGCGCTCTTATTGTCATGAAGTGTAAGCCTCTCTTCTTCCTCTTTTTACTGGTATTCCAACATTTTGGAACAGAACTCTTTGAAATGCTTCCTTTTGGTCTGCCGCGTTTGTCAGTTGGAACTATATTATCTGAAACATGGAAAAATAATGGATAGAAAATAATTTTAACCAAATCAATCAAAAATCAAGTTTGAATGTAGGACACGACCAAGATTAATAAGAGCCTTATAAATATTCAAATTTCTACATAGATTAAATAAATTAGAACCTACGGAATTTGGCTTTATCTACTTGCAAACAGCGCTCCGGACATTGCTCGCTATATTCTTGCGGTCCAAATAGATAAGGGCAGGCTTGAAGCTTTGTACACATATCTTTACAATACATCACTATTTCATCATTGCTGCTAGCAACCAGTACATTAGCATGATAAGTGGATGTTTTCAACCTGTAAAAAAACTATTGGTAACTATGGAAAATAAACACATCACAAAGAAATATCAAAATAATCAGCATGTAATTGAATGATATAAAAATATGTGATTACTCAAAACTGGATTACAAAAATTATAATTAAATAAACCTACATTTAGAAAATTAGGGAACTGTACATTTAGCAAGGAATAAAATACATATGTAAATATATCTCTTAAGTCTATCATGACTCACTTTGCTTTTAACATTTCAATTTTTTTTCCTTGTTCAACTTTTCCTTCGTGCTCCCAATCCTTCAAAAGTTTAGCCGGTTTATAAGCAACAGATATAATCATATTGAGCACTTCCCGAATAACAAGGAATAATGGTCCTGGACCAACACTTTTTGGCAATTGTGACAGTTTATTTCTGCTTATGAATGGACCTGAATAACACTTATAATTGAAGAAAATTTTATCACACCATTCTTCTTTACTTTTAGATTGCAGTGTACTACTTGAAATCTTCTCACTCACTGTTATTCTACTCGAGTCAGGTTTTTCCAGGGGGTAGCTATTACTAGAGCACCATCCGGTGGGGAACATTGTCAAATTTTCATAATAAAACCAATGTTTATTTTTAGTCGATTTAATGTAAATGTGCAATAAATGTTTGGTCATTTTAATTATTTTTGCCGAACAAATATTAGTTGGATTTAATGGGTCGACTACTTCCAAATTCATTTCTTCTTCATATCCAATTTCTGATGAATCAGTAGGTTTTTTAAAGTATTTTGAAGGTGCTGAATTTGATGACTTTATTATTAAATATTCATTCCAGTCGAATTCTTTTTTCTTGTTCCACGATATAGGTGGAACGATTTTAATACCATTTGATTTTGCCCACCCTACTGGGAATATGTACGGATGATCGATGTTGCACAGCCAATAACCCCCATCGTTGTTGGCATCATTGAGGTAGTCATCTAGTACTACCAAAAAATAAAAATTATCGAAGATTTGTGTAACTGTGGCAGGACTTATATCGGACATATTTGAAGGGTTTAAGGCCTCCAATTTCATGCCACTCTCAAATTGATGAAACAATGGTTTTGGAACCTCCTAAAACAAAATGATAATGTGATGAAAAGAATATTTTAAGTTAGTAGAGTTCTATAATTAATTAATGTAAACATATAATAATTATAAATAACCACAAGGAGATCAGAAAAAACAAAGATAATATTTTATATACGTAGAAAAATATGACTGAAAAAAGTAATGACAGATTTCATATACAATAGAATCGTGTCAATTCGAAATTTAAGGAAACAAAATAAAAATCACTAAGTAATCACAAAATTCGAAACATTTGTCAAACAAACAAAATCATGAAAAAAGTGATAAATTTTGTGAAAAGCGTATGTATTTCAATACTTTAAGAAATTATTTTGAAAACGCAATATTTATTAAACTAACGCAAAGATCACAACATTTCTATTACTAAAGTAGGTACCCTATATTGACATATCTGAGTGAGTTGGTGAGTCGCCCCCGAAGATAATATTTATTTTACTTTTTATTTATATCTATGTACATTTTATTTATATCTATGTACATGAAGGGTATAACAGCGAAGGCAGCAATATCCCATTGAGATGTTTCTAAGCTGAATATAAAAAACCTGTCACTGCTCAAGGAAATTTCTCTGGAATCTATGAAACCTACATTGTATTTGAAATAAGTTTTAAAAAACAATTGCCATCTCAGTTTTTCTTTTATAGGTACATGAATAAATATTTAAACTTTTCAAAGCAAGAAAACACTTTGTGGCTTGACATTATAAGAAATTTAAGAAAAAATTACACACTATGTTTTAAACCACTTAATTGCTATATATTTGTCAACTAGTTTCGGTTGGACTCAACCTTCTTCAGGACAATTACAATATAGACTAATCTAGGTACAGAAATTTATAAAGGAGGAAAGAAAAAGAGAGAGGGACAGAATGTCAACTAGGTGGGGGGGAGGGAATGGGAGGAGTTAACTGAAGATAGAGGGAACAACTTTAAAATCGGACTGTTAGATAAATTTATTTGTTTATTTATTATTTGACTATTATTGTTGATAGCTTTATTAATTTCTAATGCTTCTAGATTGTTAAGTCGCAAACCTAATCCGTTTTTATGTAAAATTTTTGGGCTTGTATTATTATTGAATGTGTGATTAAAATTAATTAGATGTTCGGCAAATTCAGAAAAACCTACATTTGTTAAGCATTTAATGTGTTCTTTTATTCTAATATTTACGTTTCTCGATGTTTTACCAATATAGAAAGCTGGGCAATCATTACAGCTAAGTTTATAAATACCAGAATGGTTTAATATATTTACAAAATTAATTTCACAATTTAACAAAATTAATTTCAATGTATACAGAAAACCTACTTTTACTGACACCACAATCCATAATACTTCCAACCATCCTATCTCACATAAACACTACGCGTTTCATTCCATGATCCACCGCCTCACCTCTATCCCCCTATCCGATACAAACTTTTCCATTGAACTTTCTACTATTAAAATGATAGCTTTTAACAATGGATATGAACCCGATTTGATAGATAGAATTCTTTCCAAAAAACTCCGTCAAATTTCGTCTAATAAATTTATTTATAACGCTCTTCCAACTATCAAAAGTAATATTCTAATACCTCAATGGCGGAGAATTCTTTTTATAAATAATTTTTCAATATTAAGTATGACTAAACTCCCTAAAGAGATAAAGCCAGCATTTTATACCACTAACAATTTAGGCAAATTATTAAGTAACTGTAAAGACAAAGAAAATATATTAAACCATTCTGGTATTTATAAACTTAGCTGTAATGATTGCCCAGCTTTCTATATTGGTAAAACATCGAGAAACGTAAATATTAGAATAAAAGAACACATTAAATGCTTAACAAATGTAGTTTTTCTGAATTTGCCGAACATCTAATTAATTTTAATCACACATTTAATAATAATACAGGGCCAAAAATTTTACACAAAAACGGATTAGGTTTGCGACTTAACAATCTAGAAGCATTAGAAATTAATAAAGCTATCAACAATAATAGTCAAATAATAAATAAACAAATAAATTTATCTAATAGTCCGATTTTAAAGTTGTTCCCTCTATCTTCAGTTAACTCCTCCCATTCCCTCCCCCCCACCTAGTTGACACTCTGTCCCTCTCTCTTTTTCTTTCCTCCTTTATAAATTTCTGTACCTAGATTAGTCTATATTGTAATTGTCCTGAAGAAGGTTGAGTCCAACCGAAACTAGTTGACAAATATATAGCAATTAAGTGGTTTAAAACATAGTGTGTAATTTTTTCTTAAATTTCTAATAAATATTTAACTTATATTGCTGTCTTTACTATGACATGCCCACTGATTTTCGAAGAGATGAGCTATTTTTCCTATAAAATCTCGAATTCAGTACTTTCTAAATTAGTAATCTTCAGTGACTGCATTCAATCATTTTTCTAATTTTTTGGATATTGCTGCCTTCGCTTTTATATCCCTCAAATAGAATACAAGAAATAAAAGGAAAACAAAAAAAATTCAATAATTAGTGGCATTTTCACGTGTGTGACTTTACATTGAGATGATATAAATTAATATTATAAAACATACCACAAGTACTTCATTTGGGAAAGGATACTCATGTGAATCTTCTACAGACGACATTAAACAGGAGCCCCATTCACTTTCATCAAATGTGATGTTTTGTGAATTCTCCGGATGGTACAGTTGGTATGGTGGGCCCTTACTCTTGGCAAAACCAACAGGCCGAAGTCGGGGATCAGAATAGAATATCCAAAACTCTTCAAAAACATCTTCTGGTGCATCATAACGTAACAATAGCCGCCCACCAACATTTTCGATAATCTGAAAAAAATTGTTATAAATTATTCATGCTTTCATGAAAAATGTTTATCAAAACGCTGAAAAATGTTTGCATACAGTGTAAGATAAATCAGAAGCAAGACTTGTACACAGAGAATACTTACAGTCGCAATCCAGAATTTATAAGGATCTTTAACACTCTGAACCTCCAGCTTCATTCCAAATTTGATTCTTTCAATGACTGTAGAGCCGTTACTAATTAAAGATTCGTTTGGGACAGTCACACCATTGGTTACCATATCCTTCATCAATGTGACAATATTATCTCCGTGGCGATCTGATATATCTTCAGGAGGTTCAATAATACCTTCAAAATGTCTGCACCAACCCAGAGGGTGCACCTCCATCTTCGCAATATCACACCAGAAGTCTGTCTGCGACCCTATGTACCGGACCCTTAATAACGGTCCACAGACCATAGTAATATTTGCTATCCAATATATGTCTGGATCACTCTTATACTTGATTTCCAAAAGCATTCCCCTTTGTATACCATTGTCTAAGCTCCTCGTCACCTAATAAATTTTAAATATTAATCATTATCATCTAATCAATTCAATAAAATGCACTGGGAAATGATCCTACAGTGAAATTTATAATTATTATATCAATTTGTTTTATTGAATAAGTTTTAAAACAACGATAAAGAAATATTCATAGCCCTTCTAATCAAATTCTCAAAGCATACATATTGAACACAAAACACTGATTTTGTCTTTATATACAATACACACTTCCATCTTGTTACGCACTTTGTCAGTTTCTAATTGATATTGTCTTTCTGCAACTATTTTAAGCTTTCTATCTTATTCTATTTCAATTCTAATATATTTCAACCTCAATAATTTCGTAATCAATTTCAATCATGCACTTTTCCAGGTGAATGTCCACATTCTTTTTTCAGATCAACACAGTGATGGCAGCATTCTAAGATGAATCAGTTATTCAATCTCTCATATAGTATTATAAGCAAGGCATAAAAATTCTGAGTATTTTTAGGTAATTATTATATGTTTAAACAGATACTTATTTTATTGCTGCTATTTTATTTTTATTGGTACCACAATAGTTAAATAATACTAGGTACTATTTTATATAGGTATATTTATACTATATAGGTATACTAGGTACTACTAGGTAGAAAATAAATATTGAATCGCGGTCATTCAAGTTTTTTCATTCATTCAAGTGAAATTTTTTCATTCAAGTGAAATTTAAATGTTTATAAGAAATCTCCATAATATTTTTATTTATATAAACATTTTAAAAAGAAATCGAAATTTAAAAACGCAAAATTGATTAACAGAAAACAGCGTCCGACTGAAGATTTGTCAAAATAATATACCTATCTACAAAATATGGTGAATTACGAAATTTGAAATTTAAAAAGACGAAAATATATTTCTAAAAAAAAGAGCGAAATCGCTGCTATAATTAAAAACTATTATTATTAATAAAACACTCAGAGAATAGAGGAGGTATAATTATATTATAATTTAGTGAAAACTCCCGAGCCGTTATTATATTGATAATAGAGAAAATATGCCAGCAGTTTCAATAGTAGATACTCAAATGTGTTGTAAAATAAATGGAAATATATAAAATGTCAAACTGTCGAGCTTTGGACAATAGTTTATATTTTAATTTAACTTACGTGAAGGAAAAAATCTTCGGGCACATCTTTAGAATTTGACTCTTCCATTTCGTTCAATAAACAATGAAGTACTTTCTAATTTCTTAAATAATTTATTGTTTCCCAACAAGTCCAATATCGCAGTCCACACAATACGAAGGAAATTCCAGTTTTAATCGTTTTAATTCAATTCCAGAGAGTACGAAAACTCAAATCATAACCATAGAAAAGAGAATATCATAACTTATTTCATAGACTAGGATATAGTCCGTCTAACTTATCTGAAGAATGGCCAAATTTGGAACTAACGACGCCATATTGGATTATCTACAGCTGACAGACCTTTGACAGACTTTGTTTACAGAGGGGTTCACGACTGTTTCGATAGTTTTTTAAGAAAATTTTAGATTGTCACCATGCCAAAAACCATTAAAAGCGGTGTTCGGAAAATAATCTTGAAAATGCACACGTTTTTTGAAGAAGAACAACGTCTAAAAGCCCCAAATATACCGTTTGATTTTGTTCATAGACTTATTGCCGCCACTTCAGGTTAGTGCTGCCATGCAGTTATAATGATTTTCCCATACTTAGTTTTTTATTTTACTATTATACAATTTCTTCAGGTATTTCTGAATCGGCAATTTACAAAATAGTTAAAGAAGGTAAAGTGGCCGTGGAAATGGGCATTAAAATATCTACACCCGGAAAAAAAAGAACAAGGATAAGTGGAAAAATTGAATTAGAAGCCGTAAGATGAGAAAAGTTTTAGAACATATTTTATTCGATAATTTTTTACATAGAATTTTTATTATTTATACTTTTTATTACATAATTCATTAACGAGTTCATTTGTATAAACATCTTTTTTCAAAAATAAACTTTTTTATTTATGCACATTAAAGACTGGTTGCATCAACTTACTTTATAGCAATAGTTCATTTAAAGCATAGATTTTTACGAGAGCGAGTTGTTTGATCGGTGGAAAATGCAAAATATCTATGCTTTGAACGAAAGATTACTATAAACCAAGTTGACACAACGGCCCTAAACCGATTGATATCCTTAGGTGTTACTGAGTTAAACATGGTGGTCATAATCATTAGGTATGAGACACCAAATAAAACCGGCGCCACACTGCGCGGATCTTCCGCCGCGTCTCTTCTGTCGTGGAACATCGCTACATTTCTTTCCATACAATATGCGCTTATTAAACACACTACGCGGATGATCGGTCGATCTATTTGCTTTGCCGATTTGGCGCAACGGAAAAAACGCGGCGGAAGATCTGCGTAATGTGGCGCCGGCCTAAAAGAATTATTATTGTTTGTTTTTTTTCCTGAAAATTGTATTTTTCTTTGATTTTGAAAAAACGCCATTTTGTGACGTTGTGTGTTTTACGAATGTATATTTTGATAAATTTATTTGTACGTTAGTTTACATTTTTTGTTTTTATCGTGTCGTATACTGCTTTATAACTTGTTTAAGAAAAAACGAATTTGCATAAAATTCCCTACAAATGAGATAATTTTTAGACTATGGGCAGTACCACAACGATTGGGACGCTCTCCTCTATTCTCCAGATAAGTTGGACGGACTATACAATTTTTACAGAACTGAAAAATGTGCAACAAGAAGGCAAATAGTATGAAGATAATCGGGGCTTGTTGTCTTAAAGTCACTGCGCAGCTGAAGCCAATGTTCAAGATATTTATCAGCTACTGTAACTCATAACTCGTCTAAATAGAATTGGCGGGCAAACAGTTAGCAGTCGGAAAAATGTTTTTTTCCTTAACATCACGCCTCGTCCCCGCAGAGAGAATAGAACGTCACATTCTTCTATCTTGGCACACCACTTTTGCTTCGACAACATTCATACATAAATCTATTAGTTTTATGTAGTTGGTTTTTTGTGATTATTATCGCCATATCGATGATTTTGGAAGCACCACATTAAACAAAAAAAAAACATTGTTTTTAGTACCTATTAAAAAAAGTATCATAAATTGTTGTAAATTAGTATTTGAATTTTACTTGTAGTTCTTAATTTTTTTAACAAATTGTTAATTGTATTTAGGTTTATTGATTTTATTAAAACAATTCTCGATATTTTAAAAATATTTTACTTTCGATCTCACCATGAATTTTGCTCGACAATGTGGCCATTTACACATCGAGGGTCCTCAGCCAAAAGGGCATAAGTGATTTTTTGTTTTGAAAATACAAATAATAATAAAATAAATATTGACAAAAATTTATTTTGCTCTCCTGCAAAGTTCGAAATATTCACTTGCGCCCTTTTGACTGCGGACCCTCAATTAACATAAACATAATCAAAAATGTTCAAAATAAATTCTAGAGTGTTAACTAAAAATTTAATTAGAATCTTAACCGTTTGGACTCAACACAACTTCGTAAATAAGACTCTTGAAAATCTCAGATCAAGCCTTCTTTTTCTAAATTATTCACAACTTTATTGATTTTTGCGAAATCACCAGCTTGCTATCTTTTCACATCCCCAACTTATCACACCAATAATAGGAAATCCTCTCCTATCCTCTATCTCTATGGCTATACGGTCAGACTATAATAACCTTTTAAATTCAATAGATATTTTTAATATCAAATATGAAGAATACCATCATATGGTGAGGCAGATACCGGAAACTCTTCACTCTCCTTGATAATGTGCATTATATGCATAACTAATTATTACTGTTCACTTTCACTTTTCCTCCTTATTATCACTGAGTCTTACCTATCACTGTTAAATTAATATTTTTATTATAATGTTAAATTGATAAAAAAGTTTGTAAAATAATTTGCAAAATTGTCATTGTGGGAGACATGACCAAAAATTTTGTACACTTTTCTTACCTTGTATGTACCAAATAAATAAACATACCTATGTAAATTCTTGTAGTTCATCATTTTCGTGCCTTTATTGTGACTTCATGTGAAGAGAGTACAGATTTATGTCAAATTTTTCTAATTTATCTCAAATCTATCACATAGTGAGATTTGTGCAACGCTTTGGAAGTGACAATTTTCATTATAAATAAATTATTTTTAAAAATATTTTTTGTATTATTATTATATTTTTAATGTATTACTAATATGAATAGAAACAGTTCTTAAATATGTAATATTTTATTAACTAATACTAACTACATACATCAATAGTCACCAGCTGAGTTATTCACTAAAGGCAATTGTGAAGTAATGTTATACCACTTGTTTGGCTCTTACTCAACCAAGAAGTGCATTTTTGGTGATTTTAAATTTGAAGTTCAGAATGGTGCAGAAATACTTCACACATTTGACTGAATAGTAGAACTGGTTTTACAAGAAAAATATTAACAATTTGTTTTACAAATGAAATACTACATATGAACAGTGTATTGTAAATGAATAGAATTATAAGAAAATACATCAAACAAATGAAATTAATTAAAAACCTAGGCAGTGGTATTACAGAGGCCCAAAAATCAAAAATATTTTATGCTATATGGTAAAAGGATTATTATTATTGATGGAGGTGGTGTAAACCTAATTACAGTAAAACCCCATCGATTGAAAGTACAATGGATAAAAAAGATAAATTCACAGTTGTAAAAAAAATCACAAAGCTCATGGAAAATAGGGTTTAATTTTATTAAACATATACATGCATATTTTGGCACATTCCATGAAAAAATAGCAAAAACCATAATTATACAATAAAACAGTTTTTTGATTAAATTATGTGATATAATCATGGTTTATGGCGCAAGGGTCTAAAACTTATTTTGAATTGTTAAAGATTTCAAATAAACAGGGTTAGATAACTATGAAATTGATAATTTGGGTCTGGCAGTGCTTGGAAAAATTGTGAATTATGTTAATTTTAAATAAACGAGATTTTACTGGACAAAACTTTTTAGTAGAAATATACTCACGAAAAAATTACCTTGATAACAATATTTAAGACATCTGGGACATTAAATTTAGTAAAATCCCTTTGCACTATCAGATGGAAAGTAGATATGAATATTGGCTTTTTGAAATTCGAGAATGACAACAAAGGATAAATGGCAGAGATTCAACAGTTTTGCATTTTTATATCATATATCAGGATATTGAATTAAAAAATGTTCGAGATATTAAGTAATCAAATTGTCTGTTACAGCTATATTGATTGAACATTAAAACATTTAATTTATATTTGATAGTGTCCGTAGCAAGGTTATTACAACATACTATGCTCTGCCAATTTCTTAATTGTTTCAACAAAGTGACTAACAGGGGAAGTCAAGTCACTATTGCTTGCCCAACGTAACTTGGCGTGCGGCGAATTTGGAACTAAAACCCATCCCGCCCGCACCCGGCGGTAACCCCTCGCCCTGTCATTCAGTTCAATTTTGTATTTGGTCGGGAACTGTGACATCTTGATTACCAATATACACTGAATTATTGTGTCCAAAACATCCTAAATAGTCCAGGATGGCGTACGAACAATTGCCAATGAAGTATTAAAGTTTTGCGAAGCTGAAAAAGCGAATAATGGACCGATATTACCGTCTGACAGTTTGACAGATAGAACGGCCGCCATTACTGCATGGTTTCTTTAGTGCTGCCCAACCAAATTTCTGAATTTAATACGACACCGGTCACCGGACATTCTGTATTGTGTAATAAATTTACACCTTGACAACTTCTGTTACGCGACAGGGACACCTATATTACAGTGGTACGTCTATAATCAACAGCAAAATTATATATATTACCAATAGTCAATTCAATACTAAACGTATTGATAAAAGATGTCTTGTGCAACATTTAGACCAATTCAAATAATTTATTACTATAATGTGCTATCGTCATCCAAGCCAGATACGGCAAGCAATTTACGCTCAGAGATATTTAAGTACATATAAAATAATGTATTACTATACAAAATATTATAGAATTGTATTTGCCTACTAAACCAAAGCTCTATTATCATAAGTGGCAACACTTCCTGATATAATCCTGTTATGTTACGTCCCGCGTACCTGGGTACCCATTTTCGATTTCAAGTTTAAATAACTTTGTTCATAAACATCGTCATCCGTTTGGATATACATTATTTAAATTATTTGAAAGGGAGGGAAATAAAGGGAATAAAGGGAACAGACATTGCTATGAGAAGTAGTGACCTTCTAAAAAGCTATTTGACCACTGTCTAAATATTAACTTGTGAGATACAAAACAAAAATAATGTATGAGGGAACATCCATCCAGGTTGAGTACCCGGGCAGGTACTTTGGGTAGCAACTAGTGTGAGAAATTCTGGGTAACATAACGGTTAATATTACTTATTGTTTATTCGCTGTCGTACGACTTTTAAATGTCCAAGTATTTTGTACTGCATGTTGTTCGGATTGTTTTCCTTAAGTTAGGGTACTGCAAGTAATACATAATTGTAATCTCAAATGTTCAGCAGTAAGCTGCTTACCTATAACAAAATTATACATAACTAGATCTGCTTGCAGTTATCTCTTCTGGTTTTTCAAATTCTAAACTTAAGATATGGAAACAGATGAAATTGTATGAGAAAATAAAAATATAGTCTGTACAGAAACTAGACCCAATCTAAATTGAATGTTATTAATGAAAGCAACACACATCATTAATTTAAAACAGTAAAATATTTAATTAAATATGTTATTTTATCACTCAGCAAAACACAATAATATTTTTATAAAAAAATTAGGTACATTAATAAAATTACTATATGGTCTTGATAAAAAAATTAAATTGTGAGATATATACAAATATTGATAAAATGAAGCATAGTTATTATATATAAAAAATAATTTGATACTACTATAATAACACATAATAAGAACCAACATGAGCTATATTACGTCCACTCAATAAAAATAGTTACCGGTCTTTATAATCACATCAGTATCCGTGCTTTATAATTTGTTAACAAACTGTAAAGATTTTGGAAGAAATAACACTTGAATAAAAATATGCATACAAAAAAGAATCACAAGAAAAAAGTATAAAAACATTAAACATTAAATTGGCACAACTACGATGACATAAAAATAATAACATGAAAATAATATTCAATAATACATATGTATGTAGGTATATAATTAATTAACTTGAAATTAGTATTCGACAACACTAATATTTCTGTAGGCGAAAGGAACAACCGAATGGTCAATAAAATCGAGTTTTGAGTTAGTAGCAGAGTTGTTCTTTGGATATATATCAAGCAAGAAAAAATCAGAAGAGTTAGAAAATAAAATAATATGAGACAATTTTTAAATTTTTTAAAAAAGGACAAATGAAATGATTGACTATTTGAAAAATTTGGCAGGAAACAATGAAATTTGTCAACTCGATTCAACGTTCTTGTGCAAACAACAAAACTACTGGTGTAAAAATTATATAAAAATAACAAATAAAAATCCCAAATTTTGTTTTGGTTCTCCTGAAAACCTGCATTTTTTGACTTATTCGGTTGTTCCTTTCGCCCACAGATTTAACAGCTGATTTTTATAAGTGTTTGACTAGATAATCATAATTATTTATATATAAAAAAAAACAATATTTTCAAAAGATTTAAAAAAAATCAATCATAAATTTAGGTTATAAACTTCAACATAATAAAAATATTTCAAATGGTTAAAAAATTGACAAAGATGTGAGAATGCGGAAGTTTGGCGTTTTTCCGGCAATATTATCACCCTCCCAAATCATTATGGTACCATCAGAACCCGCTGCATACAAGTGATGAGAATCGTGACTATAACATATACTGAAACAAAAATTAGAAGAAAAATGTAAGATAAGTTATTACAAAGTTGGAAACATAAATTGTACCAAAACAAATTAAGCTTCTTGTGTTTTGCTTTTATATACATATTTTTTTAAACTTGCTATTTTGCTTTTTGATATTATGCTTTTATAATCGGATGATTTTTAATTGTCTTGAGATAAAAATCCTCTTGTGAGTGAAAAAATCCCCTAACAAACAAATTTTACATAGACATAGACATATTGAATTATAGAAATGAGATTTTACACATTTTAATGGTTGAAAATATTAAATATGTATTCTTGACCACTTTTTAAATTACAGCATTCTATGTTAAACTATGCGGTATTCTTTCAACCTCAGAAAATATAATGAAAAGTATATAATATAGCACCAAGTGTTAACCCTTATGTTACTAGCCGGGTACCTGGGTACGCATTTTCGATTTCAAGTTTAAATAACTTTATTCATAAACGCCGTCATCCGTTTGGATACAAATTATTTAAATTATTTGAATGGCAGGGAAATAAAGGGGAGACGGACATTGCTGTGAGAAGTAGTGAACTTCTAAAAAGCTATTTGACCACTGTCTAAATATCAATTTGTGATATACAAAACAAAAATAATGTATGTCGGACCATCCATCCAGGCTGTAGGTACCTTGGGTAGCAACTGGTGTGAGAAAATCCGGGCAGTAACATAACGGTTAAACTCAATATATGAGACGTTAACTGTCAGGCCCTTGGGTTCAAATAATCTTGTAAATAAAACATCGACAAAGAAACGTGGAAAATGTCAAAGCCTATTTCTGCATGTAAATGGACTACAAAAACAAATACAGTAATACCTTCTTCAAAAAGAGTAAAATAGTTTTGTATTATTAATATAATTAATAAAAATCTACTTTGTTTTCATAACTTATGTATCAACATGTTTCATAACAAAGGGACCATTGGCCCCAAAACATGGCCCTGAATCATGTTTATATTTTCAATACATAAGTGCTGAAAACAAAGTACATTTTTATTAATTACAATGGTAATACCTTGTTGAAGGAATTATTTGGCTATGAAGTTTTGATACAATGAACTTCAGATGGACAAAAGTCTTTGGATCAATAATATGTCACAATGACATAATAAGGCTATCTCGGAAGAAAATTCAACAAAATTTATAATGTTTGTTCAATCATTTCATATCATAGCAAATTCAAGAAATATACATATAAAACTTTGAAAATTATAAATAACCTGTTGGAATTTACAGATTTAAAAAATGAAGTAATAAATGTTGTGCCCAAGCAGCAATGGAATTTCAACGGAAACATTACACATGAATGTTTACTTGATATTGGACATAGTTTACCTATTCTAGCCCTGTCTTGGAAGTGCACAATCAAATGAATATCTCGAATTTATAATTTCAAACTTGTAAAGAGAATGACCAATGACCAGCCTTAAAGGGTAGTTCAATTTTCTGGTGGTCCCTAGAGGTTTGAGATATCCGTGTTCTATTGTATTAGCTTTTTGCCTATCCTGCATTCACATTGGACTCAAATATCTTTGTAGGACTATTATAAATAATTAATAATGTGTTAATATCCTTTCATTAAAATAAAGCCATTTTTCGAAATATGTATTAAGGTAGATATTGTCGTACTTGTTTTGATTTCTTTAAGATTTATAATAAGCATGAAATAATATTTACCTCACTAGTGGATTTGTATAATTTAACCATGTGAGATGGGCTATAGGCTTGAGGTCCCAGGAAGAAAACAGTCGAATACCCCCAGTCTGTAGACCAACGACAATAGCATTCACACTGACACCTTCAGGTGCATTAGAGTAGCACACACAAGTCACTTTCTCCCGTGTCCTCACTTCTCCGATGAAGACCCCGTTAACTGTGTGAACCCTGACTTTTGATTTGTACTTTACAATTGTTGCGCCTTTACTTTTCATCGAATGGGCTCTTTTCCTGTCAGAATCTGATGTTTGGGGCAAATTGTCTTTCACTTCAGCCGTCCCCTTTTCTTGCAAGGCAACAGATTTTTTTGCCTCATCCTTGCCAGCCGGGGCAGTTTTGGGGACATTACTAATGGTCTGAAGGGACCTTGTGGCTATGATTTGATGTATAGTAACAATGTCGCAAAGTGTATCACTTATACAGACATGTGAAACAGTGAGACTGTTTTTAGGTATAGTCCTGACATATGTAAAACTGAAAAAAAAGGAATCATTAGGAAAATATTTATCAACATAATAAAGTAGAACCTCGTTAATTTGAAATTCAAGGAACCTAAAAAAAAGCATTTCGAATTATGTAGAACTTCACTAATTTGAAATTCAAGGAAATAAAAAGTAAAATCGCGATTGCCAAAAATGGAAAAAGTCAAATGAAAAAATCCATTAATTGTGAAAAACATCTGTATTTTTGCATATTTCTAGAAATCATAGTGAAAACACAATATGTATTGAACAAAAATTGCCACATTTCTATTATTAAACTACCTGATATTGAAATATTTGCCGTTCAAAAATGTTTAGGGATATCTTTGAATTTACAGAAGGCTTCTTCAATCTGCACTTGATTTTAACTTTTGATTCTGCCTTTTTTTTCAGTCAGACCAACACACAGCAGAGTTATTGGCACAAATATGTGAAATAATAAGATAAGTCAGTAATAACTTAAAAAGAAACTTAAAAAGAAAATTAAACATTTTAACAACACAAACACACATCAAAAGGGAAATTTAAGAATTTTAAAAGAGAAAAACACAAAATAAATATTACATAAAACAAAATGTTACTACATACGAGAATAATAATATTCAATTAAGTGGACAAATATTGTTTAATTAAAAATATTATTATATGGTATCGTGAAAAGTAAACACACCTGTGAATGTCCCATACAATGATGGTCCCGTCTTCGCTAGCACTGACCGCCACGCCAAAGGCAGCACAGATCTTTATGGCCACAATAGGTGTCTGATGGCCGATGAGGTATAAAGGCCGACGTGAGAAATTGAGCATTGGTGGTGTAGAGTTAACCGGGGCGGGAGGAAGGACTACGATACGACCAGACTGCAAGCCCAGCCACAATCCACCCATTGTCCCTTCGGTGCTATGTGACACCACACACAACTACAATAAAGTAATGACAAATACGTAAGTAGTAAAGACATATATATATTAAAGAAAACACATCATTATTGTGAAGTTGCAATTTCATAACGAAGTTCTGTGAATTATTAAACAAATTTTTATTAATCAATTAGAAAAGACTTACAGAAAAATCAAATTCACAAAAAAAAATTAACCTGTCTAGGGCCAAAAAAACAGATAAAATAGAGGCTAGGGCCAGAGATTTTCTGAATTATTTGTGATTTTTCTTTTTATGAAAAAAACATGAAAACATGCATATATTAAAAAAACACACACATTCATATTATTTTATCGTAAGTGTCAAAAAAAATATTTTTTGAATTCCGATAATGTTGCCAGCGCAACATTTTCCGAAAAATAATAATTAATTTTTATTTGTTTATAAGAGACAACAGTACTATTATTATTTGATGCCTACCTAATAATCTTCTTCTGTGTGGTATATTTTGTTGCACGGCACACAACGGAACATCGCACTCATAACACATAAATATGATACACTTTCACACACACACGTATTTAAAATAAACGCAACAAAATTGTGCATATTTTTGTTAATAAATCACTGTTAATATTCAATTGAATCATGAATCAACATAAATTGACAAATATCGCAAAACATATCGTATATATTTGTGTATATGTGTACAAATAAATCGAAAATCGAAAAAAATAAATCGTATTTCCCGCGCATATTGCGCGTGACCTTGACGACGAAATATTTGAATTTCGATTGTGCAACATGCGTTTGAGGCGACATCTACAACTTTCCTACACGATTTTGACGGCAGAAAAAATTCGATTTAGATTGTTGATTTAAGCTATAATCGGCGATGCTTTTGAGTTGAAAATGGAACGACAGGTCACAACGGGATTTCTCTACTGGGATAAATAAATGTTTTTCATATTCGGTACGCGGCCGTCGAGAAATAATTAATTATGTGCTCGTCGGATATATCTGACGTGGCCCGAGGGGGGTTAACTACTACCGGGATTCGAACCAACGGACCTCCATTCTATACGGGGATGGCGCGTTATCCAATTTCAAAATTGGAAAAATTGGATAACGCGCCGTTCGAATCCCGGTAGCAGTTAAAATATTTTTTCGTTAATTTGATTTTTCTGTATGTCTTTTATAATTGATTAATAAAAATTTATTTAATAAGAAGGGTTACGCCATCTTGTGAGCCTGAAATTCAGGCAGTAATTGGGTGATTTTTTACAAGGAGGCGATTAAACAAGACAAGTGTTCATAGGGCTTACAACCTATCGTATGGCTGGCTTAAGTGATCAAACACAATGTTACATTCACTCAATTACTAATTACTCCCATGATAGACTACCACATCTATCAAATTTTTGAAAGTTGTATATATCTTAACTTTGCACAGCTTGTTCCATATGTGAGTTGTATTTTTATTATCGCCCTCTGTGGTTTGAAAATTTTTCATTCCCATAAACTAGAACAGATGTCGCCATTGTTACGAGATATTTATATTTTCTCTGTGGCACTCTTTTTGTCTCTACGAGACATCTATAATATACAAATATTTTGATCAATGATGTCCCCCTGGGGATAAAATCCAGTATTGTGTTCTTGAGCATACTCAAAATATTCTGAGAAGGTGAAAAAAATTATTGACACTTATTAGGTGTATTAAATTGTTATTTTATTGGATTTTTTTAAAGAAATACTGCCTTATGTCCATTCCTGCGAAGCTCTTACACCAAGACTGAGATGCAACTTTTCCCAGTGCACATTTGTCTAATACAGAAAAAGATTATGTACTTGTTTAGAAAAGAAATATCTAAGGAATGGACATGATGCCGCCATTTTTTTTCAATAATTTTCCAATCTCTACATTAATTTTGAATGTCTGTCCGTAACTCACTTGAATTAGGCTGGAATTACAATAAGAATACTGATGATGACTAGCTACTAATGGGGGCCCAAGTGTGATACGTCAATCAGCGCACAGCTCATATCACACGCAAGGGTCATTATTAATTATTATTATGTCAAGCTAGCATAGTTTATGTAATATGTATCTTATATATAAATAATAGTTTATGTAATATGTATCTTAGTAAGTGCCAAAAAAATCAAAATAATTAATCTTATCTTTATAAAAAATCACATAATTTCTACCTAAATTTCAGGCTCCCAGGGTGTAACTCCTTAACTAAGTTGAAATATAAATAAATTTTTTTTAAAAAAATCTTAACAGACAATACATATTTTACAGTATAAGTAAATTTAACAAGACTTACTTGATCCACATTCTGAATTTGAAATAAAGGTTCTGGAGGTATTTCTTTGCGTTGTTTTATTCTTATTATACCATCTGAGTGACCCCATGTTACTACTCTTACGGTCCCAATAATGTTGTTTCCAAACATTGAACCTTTTTAAATAAAATAAAATATTAAATACTTTTATCACATTTGAAATCAAAAATAATAATGATACGCTGAAAAAAAGACAGAATTTAATTATAAATGCAATTTAAAATGGAAATTGATTATTACCAGATATATGTAATTGTAATATAGTGTGGGCCAAAAGTCGTTTAATATTATAATAAAAAATATATATGAATTTCTCTAATTAAATTAGCGTAGGATAAACAAATGAGCTAAGTTTGCATATATGGTAGACAAAACTTCACGAGAAATTCAGTGAATTATCTGAAGAGATCGCATGTTGAATACATTATTGTGAGGTGAATTACAAAACACTTTATAGGGATATAATTGTCAATCATTGATACAACTAAATCAACAAAAAGCCATGTATATAATGGTCCCAGGAACAGGATTGCTAATTTGGTCAAAGATAACTGTGCTAGCTTAAATCTATTTGATGAATCGCCTGAGTCTTTTATATCTAATGTAAAGAGCCTAATTCTACATCCTGATAACTAACATACAATTATGTACTTGTTATGGATTTTATAACCATTACTTATTTTATATATATATACTATATCTAATTTTCTTTGGTTTAAAACCTTTTTATATTTTATTTGTTGTTGAATTCAAGCTCAATTTAATATACAATATTATATATTCTATGTACAAAGCCGATTGGCGTTGATTTATAATAAATAAAATAAAAAACAAAAATAATTGCTTCTTAATGTTTAATTAATGTAAATGGAACTTTTAGCCCATCCTACACAGATGTTTATTAGCACACTAAAAAATTAAATCACACAAACTTTTGCTCTTGGCATACGTGACCAGAAGAGTAGTATGACTTGGCAATCCCAAGACTTCACCAGTGAGCAGGGGAATTAAATTTACTGTTGGTGGATTATAATGACGTATCCATACAACGGTAGGTGAGGCTTCCTGAGGAGAACCGCAATAACTTCCCCATCTTAATCCACGCACGCTACTCAGAACCTCCAACTGAAAAAATATGTAAAATTGGTTCTCTAAAAGAATTCTCTAAAAAATAGCATCAAACAAAATATAAAAAACATGGGTAAGGGCCAGTTGCATCAATTTGGTTTATAGAAATATGTACATACATACATAGTTCATTTAAAATGTAGATTTTTATGAAAATGGGTTGTTTTATTAGTAGAAAATGCAAAAATCTATGCTTTGAATGAACAATTACAATAAAAAAGCTATCAACATTCAGGTGCACATACATACGTGTTTAACCTGTTTCAGGTCAGCGATGTATATATATGTACATCAGAGGGCCTCCTGAATGAACGACTTAGGCATGGAACGGGTTAATATTAAAAAAAATTAATGCTTTAGATAAGTACTGTAGGTATGCTCTTAAAAATATTACGAGTATTTAACGATTATGTTGATTGATTTGATGACCAACAACATATGCATGCATACAAAAAGTTATTTATGTATATGTTATAGTGAATCTGTTTTTCTAGTGAGTCCATCATTCACTGGCATTTTAGAGAAATTATATACAAGGTCATTCTTATAATATCCAAGCAGATATTCACCAATAGAAATGAATAAAATATTTTAACTAATAAACTTAATACAATTCCAGTGAATTTGTTTCCGAACTGTCATTTAAATAAAATTTGTTCACGATTGCACGCACTTCTTGAAGCATAGACAGTACAACCATCTTTATTTTGCACGCGAACGCACGCATGAAAAGTATAAAGCCGGCACTTCACTTTGCAATTATTGTTTTATGAATTTAAGAATGTTATATACGTACGCACAACCAGCGTCGCCAACTCTATGTATTTTTACGTAGATCTACGTACTTTAAGCTTTTCATGCAATCCTACGATCTTCAGTCCCAGAATCTACGTATTTTGTATGAATTAACAAAATTACAAATTGTACAATTTTACAAAATAACAGCTCATAAGGCTGAATGAAAAATAATTTCCTTTTCATTCGTGAAAAAAAGCTAATAAATGTTCCGTTTCTTTCATACTACCGCAGACTCGCTTCGCCAACACAACACTCGCGTCATTTATTCCATAGAGCTGTGACTATGTAAAACGAAATGTCTCGTCTCGAAGGGAGAAACTTACATAACCAAAGTGTAATCTAATCTGTAAACTTAACCTAAAAATAATAATGAGTGGTTTTGATTTCTATCTTCCGATATTGTTCAGCTTTCTGCTCAATCTAATTGAACTCAATTATGGAGATAAGCAGTGACAGTGCTGAAGAACGGAATGTTACTCCCACTAAAAAAAAGAAAGCTGCATTATGAACAAAAATATTCACACTTGTGGGAAACAGACAAAAAAATTTCGCTTCCCCTTTGAAGATGAGCAGAGACAAAGGCTGAAGAACTTAAGATTTATAAACCCTGAGACATTGATGGACCCAAATACTAAACGTTCTGTACCATCTATAGTTCATTTGGGGCAAATGTTTCCAAGTAATATTTATATCCTTAACTTCAAATATTTTATTAATGAGTTGAGTCTGCTACGCTTTACTTAGTTTTCATTTAACTATCTTTACTTTCAAGATTATGTCCAACAAACCTGACGGAGCTAGACCGGGAATGGCAAGCTCTTAGAAATACAAGTCTCCCATTTCAAGAGGAACAGATAATTAAACCAGATGATTTTTGGCTTCATGTGTCTAAAATAAAGAGCGATTCGTCGCAAATATTTCCATTACTGGCCCAATTCGCTCACATTGCCACGTAGCAGTGCAAACGTCGAGCGTCTGTTTCTTATGAAAACAGACATCAGAAATAGACTTTCTACTGAAACTCTAATAGGCTTACTTTACACGAAAAGTGGCTTAAAAAGAAACCGTGAGCCTTTGCAGGAACGCATTAAATATTTTAATAAATATATGTATAAATTTCATTAATTTACCTGAAACTAATAATGAAAAAAAATAATAACAAAACACTTGATTTATTCAGTTTTACCTACCCTAACCTCTTCATTTCACTCAGAAAATAAGGACGTAGATCTACGAACTTTTTACAAAAAAATTTACTAATTCTACGTAATTTTCTAATGTAGTCTACGCCTTTTTCAAAATCTGAGTTGGCAACATTACGCACAACCAAAATTATATCATTTGATAATAAGACAGATATAGGATACTTTTGGTTTAGATCCAGATTGAAATTGAACTAAGTACATAACTTCAAGCGATGCGAGTTTCGTGAGCAGAATTTTTATGAATTTTTCAGACACTGATTATTCTATACGGGTTTTGTTGCGGACGTTGATTATTCAGGACAGGATTTTTGCAGGCCAGATATATTTTTGATATTATATTTGAAAAAAATGTTGGTATTTGGATTGTTGATATTTTAAGTGCTTACTTATACCTAATGCCAAAAAGATTTTTTTATCCGTGAAAATCCTGCCCGGAATAATCACCGAACAGTACCTAAGTAATGTTTATCTAAACGAAACCAAATTCCATAATATTACAAATATGCATCCTGGCTCATATGTTCTATAATTGTCAGATGCCTGATAAATATTGTGCTCAAATTTAATATCTTTTATTGTGAGATCTATTTTTCATTCTCAGCAATAAATATAATTTTATTTTTCGAAAAAAAAAAGTATTTTTTGTTCCCGCAGTCGTCAGATATCGAAAAAACCCGAGTGCGCGATTTTTCAGCCGACACCTTATTTCTCGATTCGTATTCGTTTTGCGGTGTCGATGTCCTATTTTAATTTAGGAGTTAAAATAGGACCGCAAAATGAATAAAAATCGCCTAGTGAAGTGCCGCCTTTATACTTTCTACGCTTTAAGAATTACGTGTACAAATTGATGGTTTCACCGATATATTGTCTATGCTTTGAGTAATGTGTGCATTCGTGAACAAAATATATTTTCACAGATAATGTGTAGTGAATCTGAGAATTCGTTGATTTACGTGTTTTCACTGCCCACACGCTGCCCGACCGGGAAAAGTACATTTCTACTAGCGAAAGTATGGTCTCACTAAAAATGCAAATTTGCTGTAACATATATAAGATAAACTTTTACCGTAGGTTCAGGTATGTGCTGAAGATCAGTAATAGAGTGTGGATGAGGTTGTTTCAGCAGTTGTCTCGGAGTCTGTCCATATGTGCGAACCATCGTCTCCCATGCTTGTCTTTCCAGCTGGTCCGTTATCATATTCATATTGAAACCATAATACGTCTGGAGATAAAAATAAAACGGTCTACTTATTTACAAATATTGTGAACAACAAATTGTTTTAATAAGTCTATACTTTAGGCTAACCATCGTTAAATAATAATATAAAGATTTGCAGGGTATCTGCAAAGCAATAAATAAAAATAAAATTAGACAGAGAAAAAACATACAGCTGGGTGAAAAACATTCACAGCATCCACGGCTGCCTGTCCAGTTTGTTTATAACCAAACACCAGATCAATCCAGAGTGGAAGGTTTTCGCGGACATAAGCACTTTCCAAAGCTTGGCGGTTGATCAGTATAAACAATCTGGCATTCTTAGACCACGGAGCTAATTCTACATCATCTACTGCATCACCACATTGCCTCACACCCAGCTCCAGTCCTGAGAGAAAATTTAAATATAAAATTGTAATTGTAAGATATTAAGTGCTACATAATTATATTTTAGCAGTAGTAGAGAAAACTCTAATATCTGGAATAATAGGGAAACATTATTTTAAAAAATAATTGAGGAAGTCAAAACAATAAATAAATATCAACCAACATAATCACTCATTTAAAGCGTTACAAATTTATTAGTTACAGAAAGAAAAACTCTTTTGTGTTTGGACATGTACAAAAGGATTATAAAAAAATAAAAAAGAAGCGGGCATATTTATTATTATTTTTTCAATTGATTAACCAACATTGTGGATTGACATTTTTAAATATTGATTGTATTATTTGTATTAACTTATATTTAAAAAATATATACATAAATAGATACATACAAATAATACAATCAATATTATTTAGATTTATTATTGCCTATAGTTTGTACCCCTTCTCCACATTTCATTTTTTAATATATTAAGGAAATACTGTGTTTGCATTAAATTTAAAACAATTTTTTAGTAGCCACATTGTGTCTTCTTATTATTTATAATAAAAAAATTACATATGATCAATGAACACAAATAAAAATAAATAATATAAATTATAAATAAATAAAACATTATCAACCTTCAGAATTGCACAAAAAACGTGATAAGCAGAAAAATTCTGGAATAAGTTCTTTGACATCGGTGGTGGAGTCACAACTTGTGAGACGCCATGTTGTCTGTAGAGAATGGAAGGTTCTGTCTGGTATATCAAAGTTATTATCTACAAAAATAAAAAATTATTAACTAAAAAAATAAGCTAGTATTACAGATATTATACATACTTGTCTTGCAATTTTGCCATGATTAATACAAAAATTATCAACAGCAGCCTTAATCGGTGATGTTTTCATTACCTTGGTATGTAAGAAAGAGTTTTGTGAACGGCGGTAGTCTAACAAGGAAGTGTAATACAGTCCCAGAATTGGAATAATGAGATCCATAGTGATAAGGTTCCTTATTGACTCCTGATATGAGGCACGAACCTTCTCTGCTGGCTTGTTTTAAATACTGAAAAAAGGCCAAAAATATTCAATTCATTGATATAAATTATAATTTCATCAGTAAAACAACAGAACCAAGAACCAATTCTCGATTGATAATCTTCTTGAATAAATGTGGAGTATATTCAAATATCCAAAAAAAAATTGGATGCAGTCATCGAGGATAACTTATTTATAATGTACTGAATTCGAGATAGTAAGAAAATTCGAGCTTAGTGTCAAGACAAAACTGACTGTTTTCAAATCTGTGTACAGGCCCATTCTAATATAAAGCCATCAAATTTGTATCCTGACGGAAAGAGTACGAGCAAGGATCCAGGCTGCCGAGATGTGTTTTCTAAAGGGGGTAGTGGGAGTCACATTTAAGGACAGAGTGAGAAATGCCGACATAAGGCATGCACTCGGCATGGAGCCCCTACTCCTAAAACCACAAATGAGGTGGCATGGACATGTGCCTCCTGGCAATTCTGAAAGGAAGATAGCCGGTGGGTCGAATCAGATTAAGTTGGGAAAAGAAACAAAAAAAATGTATATGAAAACAGTACGGATCTAGCTGGTTGACAGCGCAAGACAGGCGAATATGGAAGCACCTTGTCGAGTCTTTGGACCCCCGACCCTACTAGGACGAGGGGATGAAGATGATGATGAATTCGAGATTATATAGGAAACATGATTTTGGAAGGGATAGATACATAAAGTCTAAAATTCAGAACATTTTAAATTAGTAATCCTCGGTGACTGTATTCAAAACATTTTTTAATTTTTTGGATATTGCTGCCTTTGCTTTTATACACCTCATATACTGATAATATTTGAGATTTTCTTACATTGTAATTGTTGATATAATGCATTTCATTTTTCTTGTCCTGCACAGCCATTGGTTTCTTTAGATCTCTGAACGAATTAGGTTTAGTGAGGTCAAGCTTATCAGAAGTGTAATCGGCAATAATAAATGGAAACACTGGGTACTGCATCAGATCATTGTATGTTCTCCCGGCCCATCCATTCAACTGCATGAGGTATTCCCAATTGGTTATTATACCATTCCTCCAAAGATTAACATTTTCCGATAGTGTATCAGACTCGTATCTGAAAATGTTATAACCACATTTCATTAAAAAACCAGTGTATTACTAATGAATATTTACAGTTCAATTGCCAAGAGGTTTTGACCCATCTCTCTCATCTGCACTACCTTAGGGGTTCGGTATATTAAAGTATATTACACCATATTGTATCAGTGAAAATCATCATCAAAAATATTCAGTTCATTTCAGACAAAAGACAAAATATGTAAGTACATGGATATTTTAATATGTAGATAGTTGAAGAGCTTAATTAAAAAGGGATTAATTTTTGCAATAGAAAATGGTGAACAACTTTATTAAAACCAATTTTGTTAATCAATCAATAATCAAATCAACAACAAAATATTTGGCTGCTACCGGGATTCGAACCACGGAGCTCCTAGTAGCCAAATATTTTTTCATTGTTTTTTCTGTATGTTTTTCTAATTGATTAATAAATTTGGTTTTAAATATCACAGAACTTTGTTCTGAAAAAGTTGCAACTTCACAATAAGAATGTGATCTTGAATATAACATTATTAAATTTTAATTTACGCTAAATTAAACTTTGTAATACACACACATTGTGTTATATTTATCACTACTATAGTTTCAAGTGAAGCACGCCCTCTTATCGGGTGATAATCTCACATTCTACCACATTACAATCCGCCAGATGTCTCCGATCCTTAATGTTTTCTCCCTAAAGACCAAAAAATCCTCCCCACTATGTGACCCGCTGCTCTACTCAAATAAGTTGACAAAATTTCTTTATTTAGGTCAGTTATTAATTACGCCTGACTGCTCTTTTCGAAAATATAGTAATGATAAACACAACATGTGCGTATTACCTACAAAGTTTGATTATTTAGATATGTGTAAAGTAAATTAAAATAATCATGCAATCAACGCAATGTAACTGGTATATCAATCAATAACATAATTTTATCAATACAGTAAAAGCTCTTTAATACGAAATTCAGGGTACCGAAATTAAAAAAAAAATTCGAATTTCGAATTAAGGAAGTAGAATTAGTAGGAAGTTTTTAAACCATCAACACACTTTCTAAACGTTTCCAAGTGTACAAGCAAATGCATTTTTTGACATGTATTTTCAAACACATTTATTTGGCCAATGTTGCATTCATTTTTGTCAGTTGTTTCAATAAAATTAAAATAAATTACCTTGATATGTGATCTTGAGTCATCAATTCAATTTTAAAACAGAAAATATTGTACATCACTTCACTGCGCTTTTCAATTTTGGCGCGATTTTTTAGAATTGTTGAATCAGTTGAATTGGCGATACCATATTTTTTCGCAATCTTGCCCTTATTCTCAATTTTCCTGTCCACGTCTTTAATCAAATCCATTTTCATAGAAATAGTTAAAGTTTTGTACGCGCAGCGAACTGACGCCATTTTAATTTGAAATGAAACACTAGTCAAAATAAAATGCGAAAATAACTAAAATCTAACACGTGAACGTAATAAAATGTCTAATATTCTTCACACTTATCAAATAACCAAAAATATATTAAAATCGTAACTGAAGAGGCTAAAATATCAAAAGTTTTCACGGAAATCACAGATAAAAGCACAAAAAAAAAGTCAATGACGTAATGTTTTCACGTGATATATTTTCAATTTTAATAAAACACAAAGATGCAACAATTTAAAACTCCAAAACGGGAGACTAAGGCCCGGTTGTTTCAAGTTCGATCAAAGTAAGCGGTCGATAAAAGCATAGATTTTTACGAAAATGGATCGTCTGATTGGTGGAGAACGTAAAATTTCAGTTTAAACTCTACGCTTACTTTGATCGAATTTGAAACAACCGGGCCTAAACTTCAACTAATCTCGTCTTTTGGCGGGATATCATAAAACAGGAGTCATAAAACATCCTTACACTGCACGCTCTGCCGCCAGCGGGTTGGGGATGTTTTATAACTTTTATTACTGTCATATAGATGATCAAAGACCTGTGAGGCCCTGAGCGGTCATTCCCGTCAGCGCAGGTATAAAAAACACTAGCAAATGGTGAGCAAATGTTAAAATTTACACAAATGATTTCGTGTCAAATTTCATAATTTTGTCTGAAATTTTTTTCGTATTTGGAATTAGCCATTTTTTTGAATTATAGGAAGCATTTTGTATGAAAATT
Organism: Agrypnia vestita; assembly: GCA_016648135.1. Classification (NCBI taxonomy): domain Eukaryota; kingdom Metazoa; phylum Arthropoda; class Insecta; order Trichoptera; family Phryganeidae; genus Agrypnia; species Agrypnia vestita. Next base: position 132,039 of record JADDOH010001261.1, read on the forward strand.
CATTTGAGGGGGATAAAATATGATTAAATTTTTCGAATTATACCGAATTTCGAATTATAGTTGTTTGTATTAAAGAGCTTTTACTGTATTAAGTTTTGTGAACGTAAGTCACTAGAATATTTTATTACACATGTAATGACACTGTATCGAGGACATTGTGATTAAAATAATATGGAATGAACGCGGTACCTGTTTGGCAGATGGCAATTGTTCAGTGCTTTGAGAAAGTCTTCTCTATCAGTGGGTGTGTAGAAGGCGAGGAGTTGCGCATGTCCCGAGGAAAGAAATACTTCAACAGCCCTTTCTGAGAGTTGCCAGCGGCGCGTGTGTACGCTTGTTACACTGTCTAGAGGCCAGAACACCCCACTCACACTGTTGCCTGTATCCCCACCTCCAGACTCCGGAAGAAAATGAATGCACCTGGAATAAAAGTTTGTAGATTATATTTGCATGTTTGGATGAAAGCGCCTTTCTTGAAAAAGGTAGACCAATAAAAATAAATGTATTTGTGACAGGGATAAACACCCAAAGTTTTTATATAAATTTACAATAATAGATGAACTCGTAAATTGATAAACTTTTATACCCATGGATTTATAACGTTTGTAACTTTTTTATAGTAAGTAAACTTTTTTTTTTTGAACCGACATGTAAAAGTACCGTAATTTTTGACGGGTTACAACTAGTATCTAGATGAAAAGGGTAGGTACACTATTTTTTAATGATTTGTTTTTACAATGTAGAAAAACTCTAATAGGTGTGTATAAATTAAACTGGGAGATAAATATCTGTAGAAAGCACAGACCACCAAAATTATATACATGAATTAATATAAATTTTTTGATACCATATATGGTTTAATTTCATGGCTGGTTACAAAACATTTGACTTGCTTTAAAAAATTACTACGAGCTAGTAAATTTTAAAACAAAACATTCTTAAAAAGTATATTATTTTAGTAAATAAGCTGCGATTGAAGAGACACTATGATACAAAATTTAAAAAAAACAATGCTATAGTAAAAAATATGTTTTGATTACAAGGGGAATTAATTATGCAAGAAAAAATACTTTTAACTGCATTATAAATGTGTCTTAAATACAAGCGTGGAAGGACAAACTTCTGTTGTGACCCAACTCCCTCGCCTAAAGGAGGTATTTAGTACATCTCCGTACAATTTTATACTCTGTGGTACAGAGCCTACAAAAAATTTATAATGGATGATGTCAGAATGGCAATGTTTGGATTAGGAGTCGTATAAACATCTGATTGCCGATAGAAACTCCACAAAGCATATTTTTAAACAGTTTTGAAAAAAATTATATGACTTTATTTTACCTGTCACTCAACAGTAGCTCGCCATACTGCTCATTTTTAACTGTGACATATATGGCTCGGGTCATGTAGCTGACACTCTCATTGAGATGCAGTTGCTCTAGTAAACCACTCTGGAAATTATCATTTGGCCACTCCAGCAAGAAGGAAAGAGGCTGAGGTTTCGCAGTCCCACCTGATTCAGATGTGCAGATACACAGAAAAAAGATCTTGTTAATGTATCTTTTACACAAGCAGAAGATTCTTCAATATAGTGATGGTATTTTAACCAGTGACACACTGACCGTTATTTGAGATTTTATCTGATTTTGTTGATGATTGGTTACTGGTTTTCAACAATTCGATGGGCAACCATCTGTACTAGTTATATGTCAGTTAGTAGTTACAACCATGGGTACAAGTTATATAACGATTATGCCTATTTACCAATCATCGATACAATAAGATACAAATCAAAACAACTGTAGCATGTGTACCGGTTACAATAACGGCTTGACCATCACTACTTAAATAAGATAATATAGATATAATCAGAATGATTAAAAGGATTGCTAAATAGTTTTCATTGTAAACATTTTAGTGTATTTTGGAAATTACTCTAATACTAATAAACTCTCTAATAGGCAGAAATTTATGCTCATGTTATGTTTATCTTTGAATATTTTGATTTGAAACAAACCATGTAAACATTTCTCTCACTATAGTGGAAAGATCGGTTGAATCCAATCCTGAGCCTATAATGCCGGCAATCAAAGCTATAATGCTGGGATTCAATTTTGATGAACCCGGAACCAGTCCCAAGGATTGAAAATGACTAATTTGTTTTAAATTCAATATTTAAAGAAACAAAATTTACCGAAATGTCTTACATGAATATTGTTTGTTATTATAAATAACACATAATATGTATTCATGTAAGATATATGAATTAGAAATCTTTGAACAAAAATTTTTGTAAAAGTGAAAATGCAAGATTGATGAATAACAATTGAAATGCATGAAAAAAAAAAATATTAATCAATTAGAAAGACATACAGAAAAATCAAATTAACGAAAAAATATTCTTGCAACTTTACAATAAGAATGTGTTCTTGAATATAAATGTTTGAATTATTATGGACAATACCCTCAAAGCAGTAGAAAAGTATTGAATGTTCAATCTAATTTTGATATCCTAAAATTAATCTAAAATATTAGGTCCTTACATATGAAATTGGTGTTTAGTATGGGAGGAACATAAAGCCGATTTTTTTTTATTATAATATATTTATTTGATCAAAGTATGTACCATTGCTATCTATGCACTTTTGCCATCTCATAGGTAGTTCATCGATCCCTTTACTAAAAAAACCATTCGGACGGGAATCAATAAAATCTTTGAAGGCAGTTTGGACTGCCCCATCGGAGTTGAATTTTTTCCTTTGCAAGAAGTTATCCAAATTTCGAAAAAAATGGTAATCTGTTGGGGCAAGGTCCGGAGAGTACGGTGGATGTCTTAGATATTTCAATTGAAGCTCCTCTAATTTGGTAGCCGTCTGTTGTGCAGTGTGTGGTCTAGCGTTATCATGAAGCAGCAGTGGCCTAGAGCGATTAACCAGCCTCGGTTGTTTAGCAGCTAGCATTTCCATCATGGTTTGCAGTTGCTGACAATAGACATCTGCCGTAATCGTCTGGCCAGATTTAAGAAAGCTGTAGTGAACGACACCAGCACTAGTCCACCAAACGCTCACAAGTAACTTTTTTGGAGTCAATTTTCGCTTGGGGCATGGTTTGGCTGGTTCGGCAGGGTTCAGCCATTGTGATGAGCGCTTCCGATTATCGTACAGGATCCACTTTTCATCACAGGTAATGATTCGATTTAAAATCCCTTCATTATTGTGCCGGTTGAGTAATGCAACGCAGCAGTTAACGCGCGTTTGTTGATTTGCTTCACTCAATTCGTGAGGTACCCACCATTCAAGCTTTTTCACCTTACCAATTTGCTTCAAGTGGATTAAAACAGTTTTATCACTAACACCGCAGCCTGCAGCTAACTCGGATGTGGTTTGCGTTGGATCCGCTTCCACAATAGCCTTCAATTCTTCATTATCAACTTTGGTCTCCGGCCGTCCACGGGGCTTGTTCTGCAGGTCGAAATTTCCAGAACGAAAACGTTGAAACCAAAAACGCACTGTGTTTTCTTTTGCGGCACCGTCACCATACACATCATTAATCCTTCGAGCCGTTTCTGCAGCACTGGTGCCACGGTGGAACTCGTACTCGTAAATAACGCGATATTTCAAGTTTTTCATTTTGTAAACTGAGTGACGCAAAGAAAAAAACAATTGAGGAAAAAACAAATGAATTATAATTTTCAAAACACAAATACATGAGTAAATAGCTGTATAAATTTGGATTTGGAATTCCTAACCAAAGAGAAGATATTTGAGATCAAATTTGCCAGTACGGCAAAACTCCAATTTCATATTTAAGGACCTAATATTAATCACAAAGGTTTTAGAATTATACATACTAATCCCTTAAGCTGGTCCAGAATTCCAGGACTGGATTCCCTAGTTTTAACTTTTACTATTTTACTGTCAAATTTGAGTACTATATCAAAATTAATGAAACATTCAATCATAATTAGATAATAGCAATCAAAATGTAATTCTTAAAATACTGCAAATGGTTAGCGATATTTGGTAACAGGTATGATTAAATCCTATGTTGGCTGTCATAGTAAATGATACTCACTTATATTACTTCGGAATCTCTCTTTAACAAATTTCTGATCGATGTTATGATGACATCTCCGCAATCTGACTCGGACCCTCGCTGGTCCCTCGGTTGGATCTATTTCCCAAGACCTCGGATAAGACTCTTCCATAAACCAAATTCCCTTTTCATGGGCAAACTGCTCAATTAACTTCTGCCACTTTTGTGCACTGGCCATGCATTCGCTCTGCTGTTTCCGAAGGTGATCCAAGAAACATTTTCTTTCAGTATTCTGTGTGTCCACCACAAGGCGTGTTATTGACATGGCTGTCTCTGTCAACTTGTTGGCAAGCACATCTTTGGTGAAAACACTCCTGTTGAACGAAAACATAACGATTTTTTTTATGAATTGATTAATCATATTTAAATGTTGATGGCTGTATTTAATGTGCACTCTTTATAATAGTTTTTTAATGTAATATTAAAACTTTTTTATCAAATTTTAAATTACGTGTTCACACACAGAACTGCGAAATTGTGAGCATCCCGAATAATGAAATTTTGGAAATTCGTGTCAATAGTGTGTTTATTTTGAGAAAAGCGGGAGAGAGCGCCACACAACATTTTAGACATGTAAATACGCACCTAACTACTGTATTTTTACCGACATTATACACACTGAGTTCGCAGTGTTAACATTTCATTTCAAATTCATTCGCGTATAATTTTCTTTAATTTAATGTAATTTTTGAAGTGATCCAAAAAAATTTAATGCAGTCACCGAGGATTACTAATTTAAAATGTACCGAATTCTAGGTTTTATGTATCTATCCCTTCACAAAATTATCTTTTCTTTAACCAGCCAAACCGCAGACCTGCATGAAAACTTTTGTACCCTCTGTGTGCTAAACCGCAGATCTGCGCTCTCTAGTATGCTGATTCGGCCTATTTTAGAGTGCCACCACTATAACTTAGCGTGCGAGGCAGGGCGCCCCTGTCGCGAAACAGAAGTTGCCAGCTTGTAAATTTATTACACAATACATAATGTACTGAATGTCCGGTGACCAGTGTCAGAGCCTTCAATATAAATTTGGTCGGGATACAGCGCGCTCCGCAACGGCCGCACTATCTGTCGAACTGTTAGACGGTAATATCGGTCCATTATTTGCTTTTTCAGCTTCGCAAAACTTTAATACTTCATTGGTAATTGTTCTTGCACCACCCCGGACTGTTTTGGTTGTTTTGGACATAATAAATGTGTATATTGGTAATCAAGATGTCACAGCTCCCGAGCAAATACAAAATTGTACTGAATTACAGGGCGAGGGGTTACCGCCGGGTGCGGGCAGGGCGGGTTTTAGTTCCAATCCTGCTGCACGCCAAGTTATGTTGGGCAGGGAACACCTGCGTTTATGAGTTTTTAAAGCTTATTCTTTGTTGTATCTCATAATAACCTCATTTGCCACGCAAACCGGACAAAAAATCATTCCAAATGTCGTCTTCGAACCGCGCATTAATTTTGTAATTTATCTGTTAAAAACAGTTTTTATTTTTTTATTAAAATGTTAAAATTAAGTATTTTTATATTCTTTGATATATTTAGAAAGAAAATATTGAAATACAATATCTTTAGTGTTATTGCTTCCATGGTTTTATTCAATAAACATGTGCGTACATTTCTGACAGTAAATTTTGTTACTTATTTTCATAATTAATGAATAATTATATATATATTCAAGAATACATTCATATTTGTGAAGTTGTAATTTTTCAGAACAAAGTTCTGTGAAAATTATTCTGGCATCCATCTAGTGGTGGCATTGCAAAGTAATTTCAACTACCGTATCAAAAAAGTAGATTGCTCTACGGACAAAAATAAAAATTAATCAATTAATAAAAATAAGAACTACATATAAGGTCGAAATATTTACGGAAACATAGAGGGTTGCTATAGCTTAGTGGTCAGAGCACCGGCCTCGGAAAGGAGGTGACCTGGGTTCAAATTCCAATAGTAACCTAATATTTTTTCATGAATTAGATTTTTCTGTATGTCCTTCTAATTGATTAATTAATTTGATTTAAATAAGTAATTATTGTACAAGTAATCCAATGTAATGAATAAGTAATTATTGTACAAGTAGCACAAAGAAATATGAGTAATTATTGAAATAAGTATATTGAGAAACCAGAAACTGCAACTTTTTAGCGATTAATGTTATATTATATTTTACATGAACATAACGGAATTAAAAAAGGACCTAAAAAAGAGCAATCATGCGCAAAATTGCACGGCAGATAGGGTATATTCTGTGTTACATATGGCCGACATACGACTGGTTAAATGTATAGGCTGCATTTCCTATAAAATTTTGAATTCAGTACATTATAAATTAGTAATTCTCGATGACTGCATTTAATTTTTTTGGATATTGCTGCCATTGTTTCATAATATTTCTGCACATTAAATTATACAAAAGTTTATTTTAAAACACCTTGTTTCTTAAAAAAAAACTAAGAATTGGTAATTTTTTGAAGTTGGCAAAGGAAAACAACGCACTACTCAATGTGTTTTTAGTGCAATCATAATATGGATTCTGCAACTCATATATGAGTCTACCGAAATCATTGGGTTAACAAATTAATAAATTGTGAATACATACTTCTGTATAGCGTTGTACGTCTGCGCCTGGTTTCTTTGTCTTTTCTCTACATCTTGCGCTACCAGATGACGGGCTTCTTCTTGTAGGACACCCGCATTCAGGGCCTGTCCTGGAGCCTGAAGACTGTTTGCCCAATCGTTGACAAAGAAGTACAGTTCCTTTTCCTCCTCTTTAGTGGAGGGGAGAATCTCGAGTAGGCAAGTTAGATATACAACAAACTGAAATAGAAGAGTAATCTTAAAATTGGCATAGAAAAAAACTGAATATGTTGAAACAATACAAACAGATACATTGAATTAATACATATTAATATGCACATTAGACATTTATTAAATGTAGGTACATATTTATTTTTCTAAATTAGGTATAGGTCTTTCCACACATTCTAATTTGATTGTCTTTAAGAAAGACACTCGAATTAGAATGTGTAAGCCATGCATACGATTCTTAAATGCTTCTTAAATAAAATGCTTCTTAAATTCTTAAATAAAAGAACTTTATCTACAGATGTGAATGGTATGTAAGGCGATTATGAAGAAAAGACTTCATAAAAGTTGTCATAAACTGTCCTAAACAGAGTTTTAAAATTTAATTCATATTTAAAAATGTATTCATACATTCCAGTTTAATTTTTTTAAATGTAAATGGCGTGAATGACTGTGTACCATCACAGTGGTATGCTTGTACGCCAATGTTCTCGTAATTAACATTCAACTCACTAAAAACAGAATACCTTTCTCTGACTGCTTGGATCGCTAGGAGTCAAAAGCTTCTGTAAAGGTGGCAAACCATCAAGCACTGCCCTGATGGCCATTTTTTTCAAATAAATTTCTTTTATTACTGGTGATATTATCCAACTGAACATTTCACTAATAACGCTGTGCCAATCGCTACCGCTTAGAGTGTTCCACCAGTTGGAACGGAATCCTTGATTGGTTCCAGATATAACTAAAATAATAATTGCATGTTTTAGCGGGATAGGAAAGAAATTAACTTTTAAATTATTTATAATATATATGTGACAAAATGTGATAATTCATGATATTAATGACAAAATCCATGATATAAATATATAAGTGAGTCTATGAATAACAGAAAAGGGGTCACGTATTAAAAAAAATAGGAGAGACGCAAGTTACTTACTACTTATGATAATTGAGAAAACCCGTTCTGTCATGTCAATTTCCTTCTTAGACACCTGTGTATCAGCATCTGTAATACATATTAGGTCCATAAGAATAGTAGAGATTCGTAGAAGAAATTTATATGAAAAATTGGGAAAAAAATTAACTGCTACATATTTTGTCACTTAAAAGACTAACCTCGATTCATTAAAAATTGTACTGCTCTGTTTAGCAACGCCACATGCCGGTTCAGGAGTTCTGATCGTGATAACTTCCGTCCATAGTCACTGCGCTGAGTAGCGGGACGAGGTGACAGAGCCTCTAAAAACGGGTTCACAGACTCGTTGTCACTACCACCAGATGTTCCTGACATGGTGGTTGCTGAAAATACTGAACGCATGTTAAAATACAGCTAGTTTTGGCCAATTTACAGTACACAATATGCACATATTCCAACGATTTTTTTTATAATTAATAAAAATGAACTTTGTTTTCACCACTTTTGTATTGAAAAATATCAACATGTTTCAGAGCCCATGGCCCCTTTGTCAGGATACAATTGTATGCTATCAAAAATCGAAGTATAGACAATAAAAATTATATATGGAAAATTAATAATAATGAAGTACCCACTTACATGAAAACAACGTAAAAGATAAATATTTGCAAAAAGAACCTGGTTATTTATAATATTTAAATTACACTTTTTTATTTATTTTCAATTTACTATTAAAAATTTCTAATTTATCAAACCTTGATTCTGTATTTTTTGTGTTTTGTATATGTAAAATTTGTAAACCCTTATTCATATCCATATCCAAAAGATGGTAAGAAAATTCGGAATAATTATTGCTACTTAAACACCTCAAGTGTTCCTTAACTCTATCTTCAAAATTTCTATACGTTTTTCCTATTTGAAAATAATCACAATCATCATTACAAATCAATTTATACCCGATTTTTTAAAAAAAATTATGCTTCTCCTTATTATTTAATTTCTATTTTTTTAATTCAAATTATTATAGTGGGTATTGCACATTTCAAATTGCAAATGAGAATGATACAATGCCACACATTCATATTATGAGATATCTAGAATAATATTAGATCCTGTATCTCATTATTCAAGGCAAAATTTTTAGCAGAAAAGACACTGGAAGACGAACGTCATCCTGGCTTAAAATCTAAAGTAATGGTTTAGTCCAAATTCCACAGTTCAACTATTTGAGCTGCTGCAAATAAAATAATGATTACCAATGTGATGACTTATATTGGATAACCAAGATATGTACTAGGAGAATAAGTACTTAATATGAAAATTTTGATACCAATCCAACGGCCACAAAGTTATCTAACCTGACAAATTACAGTAATTGCAGGTTACTTAAATTATGCATGTGCAATTTATACACTCTTTTTTTTTTAAGAGCACATTAGAAAATTATATTATATATGGACATAAATATATGTACATACATACCAAAAAATTTTTTTTTTAAAATATATTCTCGTATATTGAAATATGTATGTAGGTACTATCCTATCACATATATACAAACACATAGCATAGAAATCTCAGCCATCGCACATAGATATACTGTTCTGTAGTATTCAAAATAAAATGTTATAAGTGCAATGTGTATGTGTGTTGGACAAAAAAACTCATATCAACCTGAAGATAAATAAATTGGGCTCCGAGTATTCACACTGCTGCTGGCAGAATTTAACCTTTCTTCTAAAAAGTTAAGTTCAGATTCAAACAGAGAACACTGTGTGTCTCTCATCACGATGGCTATGTGACACTCTTCGGAGTGACTCTGTGACTGTGATCGCTCTACTAATTCCAAGAAACAGAGCAGGTAATGAATATCCATCCTCATCTACAAAATTGAAAGACCAAAATTAGTTTAAACAAAACACTAAAAGATGCCAACACACTAGCCTAATATCACTATCAAAAACTACTACAGTAGAACCTCGTTAATTCGAAATGCAAGGGACCCAAAAAACATTTTGATTTATGTCAAAGCCCGTTAATTCAAAAATCAAAAAAAAAAAATTGCAAAGTAATTGCGAAATTCACCAAAATTCGTAACACCCATGAAAAAAGCTGTTTAATCTTTAAAAACGTATTTATTTTTGTACATTTCAAGAAATCATTTTGAAAATGCAACATTTATTATTATTTATTTGCATTAGAATAGTGTTCTAAAAATTTCTAATTATGAGGAATTTCGAATTATCGGGATTTTACTGTAATAGATACACTGAAATAAAACTGCGAATCGCTGACAAATACTTAAGTACATGTACATAATATATATAAAGAGATTGTATTATTTTATAAAATTTTATCATTTCCTCATAATTTTAAATTTTACTATAACAAATCTGTAATAATAATGACTCTAAAAATTTACTCTAATAACTGATCAAAAAACCATTCCAAAAAATATCTCCTATTGGCCATAATGGAACATGTTTGAAAATAACATCATACTTCAATGCAATATTTCTATAGTATCAATGCAGATTTGAATCTGTATTTTAATATACTCTCAATTATTTCTCCCTTAAAAAATGATATTTATATTTCATTTTTCATGTACGTATTATACTGGAATAAGCGTGTCTGAAAATAATAACCTCAATTATTATACTATACCTGCAAATTATGTTGAAATACTATAGTTTTCAGAGCTATTTGATTTAAGATAAATCGTAAATCATCGAGAATTAATTCCCTCCCATCAAATGTTGTGTCTCTGATGGCTCCAATGTCCCTGAGGCATCTAAGGATCGTTTCGACAATTCCTATCTCATTCAGAACCTTAATGCTGGCCTGAAAATTACAGGAACATTTGAAAAATATAATAAAACTAGCTCAAAATAAGAGGAAATGAATAACGAGTAAAGTTTTCATAATAATTAATTAGTAAAATAAATCATACCTTCTCAATAATTTTCTTCAACAGTAGTATTGTATTATGGGTCAGTGAGATGTCATGAAGGGTGCGAGGTAAAACTGCTAATAGGGGAGGTGACTTCAATATTTCTTTATCCGTGACTTCCATCCACGCTTCATTCTTAAATTGTAAAAAAAAAACAACATAATGTACAGCCTTGATGTAATGATCGATTTGAACTTCTCAAAATGATTTTAAACCATAAAAAATTTAAAAGATTTAAAACACCAATGAATTGTGCTTCTTTCTCAATTATCAAAAAGCTTCAAAATCGAATGAGTATGAAAGTTCAGTAGTTCACATAATCATACTTGCCTCCAGCTGGTCCAAAAGAGGTGCATGATGATTGGTAACAAGCGAAGCACAAGCCGATACGAGATCGTATGTCGCTGGATATTGAGAAATCTGATTTGCAAGATGATAGAAATAACACCGTTGTTCAAGAAGTTTTAATTCTTCAGCCGAGCTTCTGTGGATTAGAGCACAAATTACTTTGACAACTCCGACCCGAACTGAAGCTTCTTTGTGGTTACCCAATACGAGTAGCATTTCGCTGTGCCGTATCACACCAAAAACCTGTCAAAAATATATTTATTTTAATATTGTACATTTTAAAAATTAATACAATTTTGTTTCTACCTAAAGGCAATATAATTTTCTTACCTAATAATATATAATGGACAACATTTGCAAGATTCTGAGCTAATAACTTAGGCACTAAAATAACATTCAAAATTATTATGATTTAACGTTAGAAACAATCATTAGCTTAAAATTAAAAATAAATTCTTACTTGACTGAGAAGTGTATCTGGCATTATACAAATAGTATCTCTAAGGAGCAATAATAGGCCTTCGCAAACGGTCCAACTTCGAGTAGAACCTGTTCTCAGATTATGTAATAAAACTGGGCCGCGCACCTGCAATAAATAAAATAAGGGCTATAAATACATAGGAGTATGTAACAGCAGCAAATTTTAACAGCTTTAACAAGTTCATTTATTCTATAAAGGTACTGCATTAGTACACTTTCAAACTATAATTCCTACTAAATATTGCACAGACAATGATAAAAGTAGATTCTAAAAATTATAAGTACATACAAATATTTGATAAGTATGCCATCACTCAAAATAAGCTGTTTGAATTTTAAATTTTTCAAAGACTTTGTTCTCAAATGTTTGTAAGAAATATGGTGTTAAAAAGTGTGAGAACATTGAGTTCCAGTGTCGTAACTACAAAGTTATTGACATATTAAAAATGAGTTCAAGATTTACAGGTCGGTTAACTAAAGCTGGCATGTACAACACATTCACACATTTCCCTGCGCAAGCGCACGGGGTGACGTTTCACTGCATGCACATCTCGGTCGCGGCAAAGCTTATGTGCTGTAGTGATGTTTTAAAAAGGTTATTAGTTATTTTAAACATATCTCAGTTTTCCGTATTTAAATCCAATTCCCAATGGCGGGAAGCATATTCTTGGGCCAGCTCAGTTGGCAACATTGCTCTCATACTTCAGGGGAATCGTGGATTCACAAACGGTTGTCATCGTCATGCTTTACAAATGAAACACAGCTTTTGGCACAATTATATATTAAATAAACATAACATTTATAGGGACACTGGTACTGGGACAAGTATGTTATAGCACAATGTACAATTATGATGAGAAATAGACCACAAAATGTTCAGCATGTATGACAAATGGTGAAAAGAAAATGACAATGATGTGGGCTGGTTCCTTATTGATAAAACAAATAAAATGTTCAGCTTGAAAATTTATGAATGTGAATGGGCACCAAGTAAACAGATTGTTCTGACTCTTGTGCGAGTCTACAGTATATCTAGGTACAGTCTAAATCCTATTCACACTCGTAGGGTCTGTCATTAATTATTGAAAAGATAAATACCAGGGAAATGCAAGTTACGGCAGAGGCGTAACTAGGAATCGTATGCCTGACGCCTAGCGAAGGGTTTCCACCAGCGAAGAGAGCGTTCCGACGCCACGAAGCTGCGTAGGCCTGCGCGGACCTGTAGGGATGGTCGTCGAAGGACGATGGCAGTTGGGCCACGTGCCTCGCTTTCAGGTAGACCTCGGAGCACGTGGTTGAAATATGGTTGTTGGGTTCTTTCGTTGACGTGGTATTTTATGTCGATCGAAGGTTAGCCTCTGATCTTTTTTGATGTTGAATGTTATATTTCCGGTGGTTCTTGCCACGAGTAACAGGTGGGTGAACACGGATCTGGATTTATTGGTCTAATCCGAGGAAGTTCATTACTTTACTTTATTTTCGCACGATTATCTGTTGGGTTAATCCGCACTGTATAATGACTTCTAAATCTCTTTGACGAGAGAATAAACGTTTTTGAATAACGGCACGACTTTATACACAGTGGATTTTACTGTCTGGGGCGATGGCTTTGTACATGGAGCCATCGCCCCGATTTATATAAAAATATCACTCGGAGCACTCGAGGAGTGATTCTGTCGCTGTTCAAAACAGGGCGGAAGAGGGAGACAAAACGGGGAGGCAATCTAACGCGGCTACTTCCGTCGGAGGTGCCAACAGATAAATCAGAAAAGTAATTATTTACGTAAAAATACGGGGTAAGTAGTTTTGAAAAGACGGCGTTTTTATTGGATGATTTGAAAAGGGCCGATAATGCAGTTTGCGACATTACCGACATTTGTAATAGAGGCAAATTCAAATTCATCGTGTTATTTAAAAATAACGTGACAGAGCGTGACAGAGACTTATTGTTTTCTTTTTACTACTATTACGAAATACAGCGTGATGTTTCGTTTTATTCCTCTTTGATTTAAGTGGCGTAGAAAAAAAATTGTGATTCTGATTAGAAGAAATAATGTAACAAAATAAATATTATATTTCTTACAATATCCTATTGCTTTTTATTTTGTACACAACCCACCGAATTGATTCATAGATTTTAAAAACGGTGGTTTAATATAACAACCCTTTGATAAAGTAGATGATGTGACAATTATATCAAACGTCATTATACCAAGTGCCTTTAAAAACATTGCATTTTTAATTTGTTAAAATAATATAAAATGATTTTTTTAGACATGCTGTGTAATAAAACTGCATTGGTGTGAGTACTGCGTACATGCCAGCTTTAGATAACAGACCTGTACAGTAAACCATTTATCTAATGTAAGTACTGTTAATATTTTATAGATATTCTTCACTAACAAAATATGTAATTTAATAATCTGTGGACATTTAACATTCTGTATTTGAAATGCTTGTAACAATAAAACCAACATTATTCTCACCTGCTGATACAAGGCTATTGAATCATGCTGTACAGGTTGTAAATCTACTTCATTGGATTCAATAACAATGTAATCTTTTGTGAGCCCCGAACTGTGGGGTGATTCTGTTTGAGATCGACCGCCCATTTCTGAAACTAAAAATAAAAGGTTGAAACTCTAATAAGGACAAAAATATGTAAACACATTAAATAAAAATTATATTTTAATATGAGTCGATGTTTCGTATTTTGGATTCTTGAGATTTCTGGATTCAGCTTGTTTTATCAAATTTCCCTTTATAGACGTACCATTATAACTTGGCGTGCGAGGGAGGGCGTCCCTATCGCATAACAGAGGTTGTCAGGGTGTAAATTTATTACAAAACACATAATGTACAGAATGTCCGGTGACCGCTGTCGTGTTAAATACAGAAATTTGGTCGGGCAGCACTAAAGAAACCATGCAGTAATGGTGGCCGTTCTATCTGTCAAACTGTCACGGTAATATCGGTCCATTATTCGCTTTTTCAGTTTTGCAAAACTTAAATAATTCATTGGCAATTGTTCTTGCACCATCCCGGACTGTTTAGGATGTTTTGGACATAATTGGACATTCAGTGTTATTGGTAATCACAGCTCCCGACCAAATACAAAATTGAACTAAATCCCATGGTGAGGGGTTACCGCCGGGTGCGGGCGGGGCGGGTTTTAGTTCAAAATTTGCCGCACGCCAAGTTACGTTGGGCAAGCAATAGTTTGTTCTTTGTTCCGATAACTGTGTTTGTATTAAAATGTTTAATTTTCTTTGGAAGTTCTTATTACTTATTAATGAATTATTCTTATTATTTCACATACTTATGGACAATTGTATTATTAATAACTGCGCTTGTGTTGGTCTGAGTCGGGAAAACAACAATCGAAAAGTTAAAATGGAGCAAAGATTGAAGAAGCCTTCCGTAATTTAAAGATAACTCCATAATTCATTTTTAATCAAAATATTCAAACTTGAGGGGATTGGAAAAAATATTTGATTTTTTTTCACATATGAAAAACAACTAATTTAATATTCCAATGTGGGGTATTTCAGTAGTAGAAATAGCGCTATCTTTGTATTAGCATAATAAACATTGCATTTTTGATATACATAATTTGCATTCGCAACGTGATTCCTTTTTTGCAACCTGAATTTTGAATTGACGGAGTTCTACCTGATTACATTTTTTTTGTTCCCTTAAATTTAGAATTAACGAGTTTTTACTAGAAAATCATACCTTCATTCGAAAACAACACACATATGCTAAAAAAATGAGACAAGTGTTTGTATTTTGTAAGAGGGGAGGAAGAAAATGTCACCTATATTACTCACTGGGTCCTAAAGAATAAATTTTGAGTCCAATCGGTCAAAGGGTAAAGATTTGCATCGATAATATATCAGGAGGAGGAGAAGGGGTAAAAGAATAGGAGGGAAATGTTGCCTATGTTACCTGCCGGGTCCTAAAGCATAAGTATGAAAAATTTGAATCGGATAAATGGTGTAGATTTGTATAGAGAACAGACAGATAGACAGACATTGAGTTTTATAGGTATAGATTAGACTGCTCATGTTAAATTTAATACATATTTACTTCCATCTGTCACTGTAGATACTTATTGCCTACAATACTTATTATACACATGTTACATATATACACATCCATTAATGTTTGGTGATTGCGATGAAAATTTAATTACTAACCATTTGGAGGATTATTAACTCTCACATCGGCTTCTGCACTTGTAGACGGTCCGGGAACACTTAACATCGATGGCATTCTTTCGCCTCTTGAACGGTGTCTTTTCCTAATAATTCCACACAAAAGAAAACATTATAATTTTAATGTTAAAAAATAATAAAATAAAAAATAAAGGAATCCAGGAAGAACAATATTGGATTAGTCATTTATAACTAACTAATTTAACATCGTGCCGAGGATAGAATGCCGCACATATCACTCTTTCCTCGTCCTCTTTTGTACATCTTTTTATGCACACCCTTCAGATGTTGAAGTTTTTATCAGGGTACTCCGATATTTGGTTAATTTGATCATACCAAGTCTTTAACAGGTGTCTTCTGTTACCTTCAGCATCTGCCTCATATTTTTTCTTTACCATCCTCCTCATTCATATGCTTTACACGACAAAATCATCTTTCCGATCCCATCTCTATTTTATTGACTACGCTACAAATGGTCCGATGATTTTTCCGGACTGCATTTTTCCATACGATCTTTCCGGAAATTGATTATTCTGGAAAAAATCTTACTTAACCTAACACAATGTAATCTAATCAAAAATATCTTGTCAGGAATAATCTATGTACAAAATATTGAAGGTCCACGAAAATCCCGTCCTGAATAATCAGTGTCTGGAAAGATTGGCTGGAAAAATCTGTCCAGATAATTCGAAAAATCCGGTCATCGCTACAAAAATCTCTACATTTGCCATAAAAATTTTTTTTTCTTCACTCTGCTGTACACAGATTTTCTACACATGCACCTGAGTGACCGTATATGCACTGCATTCAGAATTTTTTTTTGCAAAATCCAGGCATAGTGCTTCGTACTTCCATACGTTAGTGTCGGCACCAGAACTTCATTACATACATATATTATGGGATAGTACTTCTACTGACCTTTTTTCTTTTCTCAAAGTTTTTCTCTTAATTTGAGCATTTATAACAGATTTATTACTCTTCGTAGTATCCAGAGGCGAGCTTGTTGGTAGATTTTGTGTATCGCTTGAGGGCACATTTTCTATATTACTAATCTGATCATTTGATACTATTTCAAAGGTATCATCAGCAGCAGCAGCACCCGGATTACTCCATCTAGTATTACTTTCTGGAGTGGACAGTACATCGCTAGAGTTGAGTGAGAAATTTCGGAGTGGAGTTCCGTGAAACTCCGGATTATCGGAAGCACTGGCCGTAGTGCTGATGCGTCTCCTACGTGCATTCTTTCGGTTCCGTCTTTTACTTACGAAAGGTAGTGGCAAGCCGAGGAAATTAGAGTTTGAGGTAGATTGTGTAATTTCTGTTAAGAGGAAATAGAAACTTGATCTTGAATGCGTTATGAAAGTTGCGCTAGCCTGAAACCAAGAAAAATTAAAAATTAAAAAGCAATAATTAATAATCTAATTGAGAGTTTCATTCTATGATTGCTGTTTCAAAAAATAAAAATATTTCTAAGGATAAAACACAAATTTTAATTGAAAAAAAAAACACTCCTAAATAACTGAGTAAGTCAAGTTAGGTTAAGTGAAGGTTGGATAATATTGGTTAAAAATAACAAGTGCACATGTCAAAAATATCAATTTTAAAAATATATTTTGGGACTGGCGCAATGCATAGTAGAAGAGCCCTACCTGATGCATTAGAACTAGGAAGTCAGTTAGGAGGGCCACGTGATGCATGAGAGGAGGACTGCCCATCAGAGATCGGATCAGCTCTACCAAGCTGCAACTCACTCCTTCACTCAGACGTTCCAAATCAGAATTCAAAAAACGTTCCTTAAAACAAAGAAAGTATATTACAATTTGAGAATCTCAATTCAATTAAGCAATTCTTTATTTATAGAGTACAATATAGTATATTGTCGCACAAGTACTGTAAGTGCAGTTCATAGTAAGAATGAACGAATTTATTTATAGAGTACAATATATATATTGTCGCACAAGTACTGTAAGTGCAGTTCATAGTAAGAATGAACGAATTTATTTATAGAGTACAATATATATATTGTCGCACAAGTACTGTAAGTGCAGTTCATAGTAAGAATGAACGAATTTATTTATAGAGTACAATATATATATTGTCGCACAAGTACTGTAAGTGCAGTTCACAGTAAGAATGAACGAATCATTTGTAAAAGTTTTCAAGAAGGACAAAAACTGCTTACAGCTATTAGTGGGAGTGGCTATTTTGCAGTTTTGACAAGCCAAGTGCAAGAAATCTATTAGTCCATATTAAATTTTTAACACACCAAAAAACAGCGCAACAGAAAGCGGCAAAATTTTAAATGTCTTTGCTCATGCACAGTATTGCAATTATTAAGTAAATCAAGTGCCTACAGTATTCAAAGAACTTCTAAATCATTATTATATTACACATGTATATCTTAATAAAAGTTTTGAAGTTCTAAATCGTATAATTTCACTACTAGACCCTAACTGACGATTAATGGGTTCCTAGTGATGACCCTTAACTGTAGGCTTCGCTTGGACTGCAGTGTCTGGGGCACCTGTATTTATATACGTGTCTAAATTATATATACATGTCATTAAGTACTAAATTGCAACACCAAACTGAAGTTATCATATAGAGTTCTGGCAACACTTGGACTTCATAATTATTTTTGGTAGCTTAAATATGTCGATTTGACTAGTATGTGGTATGTGGGGTGTAAAATCAAAGGCAGCAATATCCAAAAAATCTAAAAAAATGTTTTGAATGCAGTCACCGATAAATTTATAGGCAATATTTCCTATAAAATCTCGAATTCAGTACGTTGTTAATTAATAATTTTGTACTTTAATTTAGCTTGTAAATACTCCTCCCATAAGCTCGAGCTTATATTATGGGGAGTATAATTCATTATAAAAAACACATGTATCTACTGTATAAATAAATAAAATTAAATTTAAAAAAAATCCTCAATGGCTGCATTCAATTTTTTTTGCTACCTTTGCTTTTATACCCCACATATGATTAAACTACATATCAAGCAGTTGGGGATATAATTCATAAATATGTACAAATATATTGTTACATAAAATCATGTCTAGCTTAATCTGATTCAATACGCAAATCCTGCAAGTAATGCTACTGAACTATTTATGAACAATCAGAGTGAGTTTACCGACAGTGAGCACCATACAATTAGAGCGGTTTCGACTGACAAACCGAAACAAACAAATTTCCTATTTTAACTAATTATCAAATGAATTACCTCCACAAAATCAAAAGTCCGAAAAAGTATTCCACAGAAAATACCCAACACCAATTGTTGTAAGATATGTTGATTGATCCCCCCAAAATAATAAATTTGACAAAACATGATCGTTTAAAACTACTCACTTTACAGAAAATTAGTAAATTTTCCATCATATTCACTCTGTTCATCTGGTAGACATTGAAGGATCTGAATGGATGATCATCTCTCAGCGTGGCCTCCATCGCAAATAAGAGAGTACCCAACAGTCCACCACCATCTTCTGAAGAAGAATCGCATCTTTCATTTAATTTTGGTGTCAGGTTAGGATCGATATTTGATGTTGCCCCCTCAACCTCATCGCTATTTTGCCTTGAGGAATCCTTCGAAGAACTTTCAAATGATTCATCCTAAAATAATAACAAAACATCTAGTATAAAAGAAAAGTTTACATATATCTTAATCATACTGATTATAATAAGATATATTATATAATGATATTAGATATAGATAATGATTTATAATAAGATTTGATGTTGCATGATGATGCACCATGAACTATGTAAATTCAAAATTTTATATTATTATATTTAAAAGGAGCAAGTTTGTATTTTCTTCAAACTGTGAGGGTACGTTCCCCAGGAGTTTAGTGCCACAATTTAAAAAAAAAATGGTTATTGCATTTTAAAATTTCAAAAATTTCTTCATATATTTTATACATTTTGATGTTTGTTAAACTTTATTTAGGGATAAAACACAAACCATAGAAATGAGAAAAATGTAGTGAATATGGCAAATTTGCCTTTTTTTTTGTAGAATTGAATGCACTTACTAAATACATAAATATTCTAACATTATGCCTTGAATTGTGTGGAATAGCGTGTTCTGTACTCTTACAATCAAATTTTAATTCTGCAATTTAGATCAGAATGAAATGTTCAAATTTTCACAATGTACATTTTATGATTTCATAGATGCATTGTCTTTTATTCATTAGAATAAAAACATACACATTTTTTTCCCGTTTACCGAAAAGGCAATTTTTTAACAAAAAATATCTTTACAAAATAATGCTTAAATGTGTACCTGTGGTGTTCCCTCTAATTCCCTCCAGGCCCTTAATAATGTCACAAATATTTGCGGGCAGACAATAATAACATCACTTGGGGGCGCCAAATAAAACCTATTACCACTCCTTGCCAAAACTGAAGAATTACATGCCGCATCTAGCATTGCCTAAAAATATACAATAAAAATACAATTCTTAAAAAGACAAAAAAAAAGTATTTCTAAATTTTTCAATTATGAAAAGTTAAATTTGTAGAAAGTGTAACAGATTTAGTCCACAATACTTAATTATGGGTTGAAAATGTTCAAGCAACCATGACCAAGAAATTTAAAATATTATTTTTTTCGAGGTTATTTGCCTTGCTTCGAGGTTATTAAAATAAAATAATTTTTCATACTTAATATAAGTTACTCTGATGATCAACGTTTATAGAAAATAAGTCAGAGATATTGAAAAAAGTAAACTTTGATGTTGCATATCTCCATAACTATTCACATTGGGTCATAGTTGCTTCAACATTTTCGACTCATAATCAAGCAGGGGATCCATCTGTTAAGGATTGTGGACTAGCTCTGTTACATCTGTATAGTGCCAACTCTTGTTATTGTATATCAATTTCTCTAGAAATTAAAAAAAAAATTGTGCATGATTGCTGCTCTGTAGTTTGTTAGATAAGTACCTACTTATTTACTGTGCCAAACAGTGATGTTCCACATTCAAAAATGTTATGTCAGATTCTAAATTTGCTTTTGATTTAATTCAAAACTGTTGTCAGATTCTAAATCTGCTTTTGATTTAATTCAAAAATGTTATGTCAGATTCTAAATCTGCTTTTGATTAAATTCATTTATTGAAATATTCAAGACCAAAACCCAAATGAAACGTGAGATTTTTTACATAATCGTAATCATACATGTATATGTAATGTGAATTGTTGCAGGAATGTAGTGATGTTAGTTAATTTTAAGTGATTTTTTCACCAAATAAAAAAAAAAAATTATATTTAAAAATGAAATATGCAAGATCTCTGTAGGTACTCCTATAACCTGTCTACACATGAAAATGATATTTTAATAATTATCAAAAATGGGTAACTAACTTTTAAGAAATGATGTCCAATGCGGCATTTTGCGGTTGCGAAAACTGTTTGCAACATGTTTAGCAAATTATCCTGTTGGAATATGGAATGAAGTCTGGTGTCTGAAAAGCTGACCCGAAGCAATAAACTCAGCGAACTTGCTTGTTCCTCATCAGTGCCATCCATTTCAACCACCTTAATTTTGGAAAAACATGTTAGGAAAGAAATCATATTAAATATAAAAATATACATATTTATGAACATACGACTTTTGTCATATCCTTTTAGTTATGTGTCGAATCAAACAATGCATAATAATATCACATAATTCAAGCTATCAAAATTTTCATTACTTTTAATATTATACATAAATTTGATATATATGTTACAGTGAATCTGATTTTCTAGTGAGTCCATCATTCACTGGCATTTTAGAGAAAGTATATTCAAGGTCATTCTTATCATATTCAAAGAGTTTTTCACCAATAGAAATGAATACAATATTTTAACTTGCACTTACTAGTGAATTTATTGGTTTCCGAACTGTCAAAAATTAAATTTGACAAGTCTGAAATCCGTTTCCGTAAAAATCTATGCTTTTAAACGAACTTTTATTTATCCAAATTGAAACAACCGGGCCTTGAATAACAATTTAATAAGTCATTGCGTGAACAAGGTTCTTACTGCATTATTAATTTCTTCTGTGCAAATCAACATTATGTAGGTAACGGATATTATTAAAATAGTCATTTTGAAGTGTTGAAAGTTTCGTCTGCACCAATTCTTCATTATATGATTTTATAACAAGATTCTAATGGCACATGGACCTTGTTTTTCAAAATTTATTTTGCGTTTTGTGTCTCATTCTACACTAGTCTAGTCCAAAGTCATCACAAAGCGACAGTATTTCTAATTTTTATCCTTTGAGCGATAGCATATTCTCTATTCTGTGGCGATAGTTCTGTTTCTCGAACTGTCACACTTCTGGACAATGATTAGTTTAGGTAGGTAACTAAAACGTAATATATTTTTAAAATTTTAATCGCGAACACTTACGAAATTCTGATCATCTTATAATTCAAAAGACAGTCGATTAAACTCATAAAAATGATACGGTGCGAGCAAGCTTCACGTCTGTCACCGACGTCGAGCCGAGTAAGTTTGCGAACTTAAAAACCGCGCACTTTATGTTGTACGTCTACCACCCGTGCTTACACGTGCGCAAACAAGAAACGCAAACGACATTAGACACATTTTTGATAAAAAGATAGAAAATTGGAAATGCGGAAGAATCTGAATGAATTCAAACGTAAATGATGACTTAGAATCTCTTTGATTTTTGTATTTTTCGCATCGAGTGTTTGTTACTTGACGCACTTTTAAAGGTTCATTTAAAATTAATAATACCGGGTGTATGTTTATTTATGTTTCTATATTTGTAAGAAATAAACTTTTGTTGTATTGTTATAAAAAAAACATATTTAATAAACTTAATTGACAAAATACATATTCATTAATAAAAATTTCCCTTAACCCCCCAATATTTACATGGTGACATAACCTCGTTTTGTTCCGGCAGTCGTCAGATATCATAAAAAACCCGAGTGCGTGATCTTTCAGCCGACACCTTACTTCGCGATTCGTATTCGTTTTGCGGTGCCGCTGTCCTATTTTAATTTAGGAGTTAAAATAGGACCGCAAAATGAATAAAAATCGCCTAGTGTAGTGCCGCCTTTATACTTTCTACGCTTTAAGAATTACGTGTACAAATTGATGGTTTCACCGATATATTGTCTATGCTTTGAGTAATGTATTTTCACGGATTATGTGTAGTGAATCTGAGAATTCGTTGATTTAGATGTTTTCACTGCCCCCACTCTGCCCGACCGGGAAAAGTACATTTTTACTAGTGAAAGTATAGTCTCACTAAAAATGCAAATTCGCTGTAACATATACACAGTACATTTTCTATCTTAGAATTTCCAACCATTCACAGACATTTTGAATATTATTTAGAGGATAATTCTGTAGTTAATTTGTTATTTTAAATCACTTATCAAGTACAGTAAAGCCATAATTCTAGATTTTTCAAATCCTTGATTCCCAAAATGTTAATTTCACAGTAGATAAATTTCGATAATTAGAAAACCCCAGTAATTCATGATTGGAATATTTTTAGCCCCTTGAGCCATAAATCAATACATTTTAGTTCAAATAATTCGAAATTTTTTTGAATTTTACTAAATCGAAAAAAATATTTTGTTTTTTTTCATAAGTGAGAATAACAAGTATAAAATACATCCCGCGCAACATAAATAGCCGCACCCCCTAATTTGGTATAAAAATTCCCATTAAGCGCAAAAAACTTAAAGCAGGTAACGGGAGAAAGCGGACCGCCAGTACAACAAAATAAATATTCAATCAAACACGTAAACAAAAACCACACATTACTCAGATAGCGTATCGGAATTACTGCTTGTACGTACAAAGACTGCATATTTTCTCGTACGAGTTTCCGTTAATATTTTCGGTTCAAATAATTAAAAATAAAAACTCGTAAGATGATAAAATGACGGTTTATTCGGAAGAACTGAACACAAAAATATACTAAAACATCATGTACAGGCGAAAATTCAAACATATAGAACATTATGAAAAAATGTTTGTTTGGAAGTTTCTAGAAAATAATACAATTCGTTATCAAATAATAATCCGTAGTAACCTAGGTAATAAAATAATGTTTTGGAAGTTTCTTGGAAAAAATTTTCCACTACAATAATAATAATTTTCATGTTCGTAACACCGTGTAAACTGGGCTTTTGCGTAAGATGCCACAAAATTTCATTCAGAACACAGTATTTGAAATGATAAACCACGCCCTCCCTACGCACGACAAAGAAAGTGCGTTTGCGCACATTCTTTTGAATGCGGTCTAGATATTGTCTAAATTAATAAATAAGTTTTCTTTATTTATGTAAAATATAACGATTAGCTAAATACATACAACTGATAAGGTAAAAAAAAAACAATGAATAACGACCAAAATTATGTTTTCAATAGCTGCGGCTTTTTTTGTTGCGCGGGGTGTGTATATGTCAAAATAGGGTACCCAAAAAAAATGGCGATACGGTTGCGAAATTTGCCAAAAATCGTAAAACTAAAGAAAAAAATATATTAATTTTGTGAAAAAGGTCTGTATTTATGCATATTTCAAGAAATCATTTCTAAAATGCAATATTTATTATGCTAATACAAAGATCGCGACATTTATATTTATTATTTGTATATTTAAATTATATTTAAATAGGAATTTAAATATAATTTAAATATAGAAATAATAAATTATATTTAAATTATATTTAAATAGGAATTTCTAATTAACAAGGTTCTACGGCATTTATTTAAATAATTATTATGTCAATAAAAATCGGTTAGTTTTTGACATTAAATATTGCATTTTAGAAATGATTTCTTGAAATATGCATAAATACAGACCTTTTTCACAAAATTAATATATTTTTTTCTTTAGTTTTACGATTTTTGGCAAATTTCGCAACCGTATCGCCATTTTTTTTGGGTACCTTGAATTTCTAATTAACAAGGTTCTACGGCATTTATTTAAATAATTATTATGTCAATAAAAATCGGTTAGTTTTTGACATTAAATATACAAATAATAAATGGCTTACTCTGGCGAAAAGATAAAGCAGTATGTGGGGTCCACCTAATAAATAAGCAGACGGTAAAAGTCCTTTGTGTTGACTGGGAAGACACAGACCTGTCCACGTAGCTGTTATGGGGGCAGGAACACCGCACCCACTACCCTTCCCGCCAGATACTAGTCCAAATACTAAAGAAAATTATTTATTTTTTTCAAAATAACTTTATCGTGTACAGAGGAATATGCATTTTACATTATTTTATGTTGAGTTTTTATGTCTTTTTGCAGTTCACGTCAAAATTTGTCGGTCCTGTTTCAGTTTCATAAAATTTGATGTTATAATTACCTGTGATATAAATTTACACACTCTATTCACGAAAGAGAACTCAAACTGTTAGCAGTAAAACTGCAATTTTTATTATTCTTCCATTGTATTTTCTATTTCTGTTATGTTGATGATAACAAAGGTCGTTAAAATAAAACAGGACATTTTTTATACAGCTGAGATGGCTGCATATAAAATATTCAAGAATTTAACTTAATTTAAATTAAAAATTTAATTTAATTTAAGAAATTACAGAACCATGTGAATGTTCGACACTCTGTGTTAACGAAGCTAATTTGTGTTTGGGTACCTACTAAATTTTCATTAAGGTTTGATGATTTCAGAATGCAGTTTGTGATAAAAGTTTAAATTAATAAATATATGTAATCTTTGCAGGTTTTCATAAAAAAAAAAAAATTAAGATGTGTGTATCAGATAAAATCAGAAATGAAATGAAGAAATAAGACGCCGAACAAAAGTTGCCGATATTATGGACCGTATTGCAAAACTAAAATGGCAGTGGGCTGGACATATGGCTCGACAGGAGGATACTAGATGGGCACCCAGAATCCTACAGTGGAGGCCCTGGACAAAAAATAGAAGCGTCGGAAGACCTCCCAAAAGGTGGTCTGATGACATAGTCCAGCAAGCAGGAAGAACCTGGATGTGAAGGTAGAGAAATAGAGACGAGTGGAAGAAAATGGAAGAGGCCTACATCCAGCAGTGGAGGGAAAAAGGCTAAGGAAGAAGAAGAAGAAGTATCTAATGGGGATAGGTTCTAATCCTGCCCCAGTTCTTCCAAATAGTTTTAAACACAGCTTTAATTTAAAAAATAATCTTTGACTTCTATAAACGGATATAATTTATGTAAACCCATATGTAAATAAAATAGATAACTTACCTAATGGTATTGAACTAGTTGGGTGGTATATATCCATGGCTGTAGGATTGTAAGCAGAGTATGTTAGCAATAGATTATCTTGCAACTCTCGGATATTTAAAGTTGATATTTCCAACACCTAAAAGATGGAAAACAAATATTTACGTATCATAAACGAACATAAACCACAAAAATATTTGAAAAGGATATTTTCACAGGAGGATAACAGTTTGAATAGTTAGAGCTTTCGAAGTTTATATCAAACGTATATTTATTTAAAAAAAAGTAGTGTATATGTGAATTTGAAATAAAAAAATGAAATTACCTGATCCCAGTCAAGATTAGATGACACTATATCAGGAGTGAATAGTGTTGTAAAATTTGGTACTAGATTGCCAACCTAAAAAAAAAAGATTTATTAATTACAAGTATATTTATACAGGCTCAC